>BLFK01000078.1:2355657-2370232 GCA_014634185.1 Astreopora myriophthalma | reverse complement strand
TGCAGGCTAAGATACGGAGGGAAGTAAGGCACCCGCAATACGCTCGAAAAGTTTACGGGCCCGAATAGCAATTTGTACTTATTCTGAAAATCTAGTCTTTTAACAAGATTTCAGGATAGGAGAGAGCAAAGTAATTGCGAAGTTTTGTGGCTTAAAACGTCTTTCGTTTCAAGATACGGAGGGAATTGTAGCTTCCGAAATGCGCCCGAAAAGTATCGGGTCTTTCGATTTCCTTCCATATCCGGACACATAAGACGTTTTAAGTGACGAAAATTTGAATTAGTTTGGTCTCTCGTATCTTGAAAGCATGTCAAAAGACCGGATTTTCAGAATAAGCGGAACGCAGTTTTACAAATTGCTTTACGGGCCCGTAAACTTTTCGCGACTTTCGAGAAACGAAACGTAATTCGGGACTTTCGAGAAACAGCCCGGTAACAGTTGAACTTGCTTTTACCTCTGATTGGACGAGAATGTATCGCGAAATTTTTCCGCCAATCGCTAAGTGTAGTGAAATTTCAGCCAATCGAAATACAAAACCAGAGTAATCGCAAAATTACTTTTGCATCAGTATCTTTGAGATGCTGAGTGATAATTCTTTTATTTCCCACAGGAACCAAATATTCTCGCCTGGATTTTCGAGAAGTTTGTCATCGCAATGATAATATACTTCCTGTTGTCGATAATCAACTCCATGGCCCAGCACTATGCTAAACGCCTGGACGAGAAGAAGAGGCAGTCACAGAAACCGGCCAAGGGAGAATAACAGGCGATTGGCCAAACATCAAAGAAAGTAGTTTTATTTTTATTTTCTGAAGCTTTGAATCTCTCTCGTCAAGATTTACAACCAGAACTGACAACAGTCAACGAGAAGGGAAAATATCGACATCATGATGGACCACCCCTCCTGAGAATAAGCGAGGATTAGCGAGGACTGAACGAAATGAAACGAACGAGAGACCAGAATAATAGACCAGAATTGACGAAAACGAGCGAGTGTGTTGAAAACAAACAGTCATGAAGTAGAACTAAAAGCCGTGCGTGCGAGAGTTCGAGGGCGGTCAAAAATTGATGAAAACAAACAAGAGTTAAAGAATAAAAGAGGGACTCGACGAGAGCGAAGCAATGTTGATGAGTGCAAACGAGAATCAACGAGAACAATAAGAATGGGTTACGAGGACAATCAAGAGTTGAGGAAAGCAAAGCTAGGATTGGCTAGAAAAGAACGAGTAGGGGAGTCCATGAAGACTAATGTTCCACTTTTTCTCTAGTTTATCAAAACGCACAGGCTCTCTTATCTGATTCCGCACTTAATATCTCCAATTTCAATCTGCTGGAAATTTCTTTCTTGTTTTCTCCAAGCTTCAATTTAAGTAGTTCCCACTGAGCTCCAGCGTCTGCGCACGAACTACCAAACCAAAAGGCCGAGTGGTTGGAAACAAGGTTAATACTAAACCGGTTAAATACCGAGTGGTTTGGGTGGCACTCAAAGGGACTATGTCACGCTATTTTGGACTTACACTGGAATGCTAAAAGGAGTCTTTCAACCACACGAAAGGCAAACATAATGCTAGAGTCTGTTCCTGTATTGCATTGGTACTGAAGTGAGACTATTTACTGCCTTCTGTTGTTACGGATGGCAAGGATGAAAATGGATTGGAACTTGAAAAATTTAAGCCAACTCTTTCAAGTTCTTACACCTAATTTAGGAAAATGTAGCCAAAAAGTGTTATGGATCGCTCTTCATGCCAAAGTTAATGTCACGTGTTCTTAAATTCGAAGGAAAATCTTACGCATAAGTAAAAGGAATGCATGAGATATGATTTTTGTATAGTTTTAACTAAAAAAACATAACTGCCGTGAGACAGCTCCTTTAACGCGGGATCAGCGCTGACTCGGTCTGATATGAACAGCTTGGTCCTGCAGGTGTTATAGTCCTTTCTCTTGCTCATAAATCCTTGATCAACATCTAATGTATCTTTGTATTCAACTTATGTTTGATTGAATTTCTGATAGTTTGAAAGAATTGTCTTTAAAGACTAATCTATGATTACTACTAGTAGTTAGGAAGTCATAATATGCCGTCGCGTTATTATCAAAGACTGAAAGCAAGAGTTACAAGATGTCTTGAGGTCCCCAGAGAATATCCCGCGGAAATCAAACCTATGAGTTCTAATAGTATGACTGTAATAGGTACAAAAGATCCCGTTTCAATTTCCCCCTCCTCTCCTGCACTTAAAAGCCCTCACCTTCTGCCCTCCTCCCTCTGATTGAGTGCTTGAGATTAATAAATTGGTAGTGACAATCTGAAGAAACGGATGAAATGATATATGAAATGAATCATATATTGAACTGCGGATATGAAGCCAAATGAAGCTATGATCCTCGCAGTTATGGACGCAGTTATTGACTTCATATCCGCAGTTCAATACATGATTCATTTCATATATCATTTCATCCGTTCATTCATTCATCACGGGAACATTTGAACCCACAAATGACCAGCTCCCAACATCAGTGGCTTCATAGCTCAGTTGGTTAGAGCGTCGCACAGGCATCGCGAGGTCACGGGTTCAAACCCCGTTGAAGTCCTGAATTTTTTCAGGCTTCTGTACGCAATTGCGCAAATTGCGTCCATAACTGCGAGGATCATAGCTTCATTTGAATCTGAAGAAAGCTAATGAAGAAAAAGCATTAAAAAATGAAAGTACATAGTAGCTGAAGTAATTGTTACCACCGGATGATTGCAGAACAGACAAACATGAAATCAGTGGAAAAGAACGCGGTTTTTAAGATTCACAAGTCGAAAAAGAAAATGCGCGGCAACTGCTAAGGGTTAAATAAGATGGCTTGGTCCTTCTTTAATTATATCTTTTTTAGCATATGCGCATGCGTTTGCACAAAAACGTATCGTGGGGAAAACAATGACTACATTGTAATCTAAGTGTAAGTAGAGGGAAACTGAGCAATTAGGAAGGAACGGATTTGCCACATGGATGGTCTTCGGGCGGATATTTCTCTCCGTTACTACCTTTTCGTGGTCAGAGTAGACCAAATCGCTCAATGTTGTACCCAATTCAAATTTCCTGGGGTTAAGATTCTTTGTAAAGTGTATTTGCGTTATAATGTAGCACTCACATTTCGATGATATGGAAATACTTGGGACAAGACGTTTTATACCCAAATTATTTGAACTGGGTTGAACATTGAGTTAGCCGATTTGGTCTATTGGCTGTGGTGGAGAGGTACAGCGCTAGCAGCGAAGGACAGTCTCGGGACTGGTATAAGCGAATGCAAATGTCCCTGTAAGTCTACACTCGACAATTCACAATGGGAACAGCTACTTATCCTTCTCCCGTACGTGCGCTTTCCTTGCGCCTTGCACGCAGTGAGACGGGTTTAGCGCCTGTTAAGCCCGCACGAGAGCGATATCCTGTCGCTCCATCTCAATACCCAACTTCACCGTTAAACTGTAATGAGACATTTATTTTATAAAACTATTAAAGGTGTAAACGTGTAAGGGGTAGATTGAAACGATTTTATAAAACTAGATAAAATAAGATTCTTGGTCCGATGAGTGCAGTGACCTGAGTTTATATATCTGTAATGTATTTGTAATATAACCTTGCTTTAGTATATTTAAGGCTAGTGGTTCAACTGGTATTTTTCAGTTGCTTATAATTAACAAGTAAAAGATGCACCTCTTTAAAGCATTCCAATGAAAAGAAACGTACAAGAGGCCCACTAGTGAAACAACATTATTTAAAGTGCACCTAACCCCAAAATATTTTTTTTCGCTACGATACATCTTTGAATCTGTTTGAAACGCAATGTGCCTATTTTTCCCCATTTTTACCAAATCTTGACATTTTGTAGGCTTCCATAACTTAGGAAAAACTAAACATCATTTGGTACACGACCGAGTCAAAAGGGGCATGGGTCTATTCCTGATTTGACGTCACAAACTGTTTTGCATACTTAATGTGATGTAAATCAGTTCGTGACGTCAAATCAGGAATAGATCCACGCCCCTTCAGACTCGGTCATGAACCAAATAAGGCTCAGTTTTGAAGTCTATAAAAAGTCAACATTTGGTGGAAAACAAGATAAAATTCTCAGTGTGTTTCAAACAGGAGTAAAGATTTATTTTAGCGAAAAAATCTTTTGGTGTTAGGTGCACTTTAACTATCAGGATATCGGACAGATGTGAACAGAGGGAAATAGTGACGGATAAACAATGGAGAAAAACAATAGCAGTGGTACCTTCAAATCATTTTTCGTCAGTTCTGGCTTTCACCAGTTATACGTCAATATATATAGGCCATCTCCGAGTTTCTCGTCAGCCTCTTTTTCAAACTTAATTAAAGCGAGTCTCAGTGCTTAGTGATGGTAATCAGTTTTATTTTGCACATTTTCACAAGAAAATTTTCGCACCTAGCTAGACTCGCTTTGAAAAAGAGGCTGAAGTGATTATTTATATACGACAGGTCACGCAATTTTTGTCAATTTTTGCGCCACGCAATTTTTTTTCCTGCACGTTTTTATACGTCTGCACGCTTATGGTGGTTGTCAGGCCTGCATTTTGGTGTTTTTTACGTCAGTCGTGTTTATCATTCTAATCATTCTGATCATTCTAATCGTGACGTCAAAAGCCTTCCTATTACCCATCATGCCTTGTTCGAAGCATAAAACATCATCTGCTTGACCATCTGCTTACTATCGTTGCAGGGTCGTTGCTGTCTGGTTTGCAAACTTTCCTAGTCTTTGACGAGGAGTACCGCTTTTGATCATGGAAGAAACCGTCTTTCAAAAACTGCTAGGCGACACTTTGTTGGGAAAAGAAGGAGAAGTGAAGACCGCGAGTATTGGCGGCGAAGGAAAGACCGTGGGTATTTACTTCTCAGCCCATTGGTGTCCGCCTTGTCGCGGATTTACACCAAAGCTAGCCGAGTTCTACAAGAGGTACCACAACGAGAAACAATTCGAGATAGTCTTTGTGAGTTCGGACAAGAATCAGGGAGAGTTCAACGACTATTTCGCGGAAATGCCATGGTTAGCCTTGCCGTTTCCCGATCGCTCGAGAAAGGTAGGTGCTCATTGCAGAGTTGCGCGTTCAAGTGAGCTTAGTTGTTTTTCGTGCGTAGATGATGTGCTCATTTTATATGTTTTCATTTCGGAGTGTTTAACCTTCGTTGCGTTAAAGAACATTTGTTAAAGGAAGAAAACGGAAGCATTTTCTTGATCGCCGTTGCACTTACGAAAATACAAACAAACTATCGAAGTCACCGTGATTGCGTGTTGCTTTGGAAATGGAGCATCTATTTTAATCGTTTACGAAATTGAAAGGTTCCTCGGCGAGCGTTGGTTCTCTCGATCCAATTTCTAAAAGTAGGGACTATTTCCCCGATGCGACTTTCTCATAAAAATACTGTTGTTTGAATCGATTATCTTAATGGTTTATGAAATTAACACAACTGAAATGAACATGAGCGTGGTATATATCACGCTGTAATATATTCCGTGCGAAACTATTCAGGTGTTTGTTGCGGAAACTTTCATTATCAAGTAGGATGAGTCAGCGTGCTCGGATAATTATACGCGATAACGGGAAAGTATTTCTCTCGCAATACCTCGAGAGAGGAATGTTCAAGTTTTTTTTCTTTTTTTGACTTTAAAACCGCAAAACGGAATATTACGTGTTGGGCCAATTTGGCACCAGAGATTTGAAATCGTACACCGTTTGTCTATTGCGTATCATTTTAGGTCTTTAGGCATGAAATAATTGCTTCTTAATGTGTGTGGTCTTTGGAGTGAAAATATTGCGATGCGAAGGCAATGTTTCCTTTTAAGATGATTGCTCTGTTCTATACGGCCCTTAATCTATGTTTATGCAGAGATTTTCTTTTTTTTTCCCAGTAAATCTGTTTGGTCACAGCAGTGAAACTAATGCGTAAAAGTTTGACTAAATTACAAAATGCAGGGCCACTTATCTCCATGTCACTGAATAACAATAGTGCCTATTGTCATGTGCTTCGTTTTTCAAGAGCTTTAGCCTGATTTGCATGCAGTGGCCCTGCGTGGCCCTGTATTCTGTGGTTGCAAAAAAGTTTATCTGTAGGTTCACGAATAAAGCATTGAATTATTGCTGTTCATATGAATTTTGATTTCCTATTTTTTAAATTAGCAGAAAATGGAAATCAAAAGTCAAGGTCCGAATTTCGTTTTTGGACATGGCCAGAAAACAGGAAACAAAAATCGACTTTTTGAATTTTGTTTTTCAATATTGTCGAAAAACAAAGTAGAAAAACAAAAAAATGAAACTCGATTCTGATTTCCGTTTTTTGACAATATTGCAAAGCAAAATTTGAAAAGTCGATTTTTGTGCTCTGGTTTCCGGCCATATCCAAAAACGAAATTCGGACCTCAAATTTTGATTTCCATTTTTTTATATTGTCAGAAAATGGAAATTTTTCGAATTTTGTTTTTCAATATTGTTGAAAAACAGAAATGAAAACAGAGTACTTAATTTTCTGTTTTTCTACTTCGTTGGAAAATATATGGTGTCACCATGGCAATACAAAGAGCCTCTTGAGACAGGCTTGGGGACTTGTCTCTTCAAACCAGACTTTGGTCTTGCAAAAGGATGTTATCCTCTGTTACTTTGAGAAGTACTGTATTGTAATCAAAGAGACATTTGGACCTTGAATATTTGAAATTTGATCACAACACAACAAGAATAGCAACAAGGATCTTTATTCATTCTACATCACATAAAACACACTAGCTTCCACTCTACATTTCTTTCATTAACAACACAACTGATATTGAAAATTGAGCAAGAACTGGCTGGCCAGAATGGCAATATTGGGTTATTTAATTGGACAGGCCCACTGTACCTTGATAATCATTAAATAATGGGATCAGGTACAAAAAATAAACTAAAATAATAGGATTGGGTACAAAACTCATGCAAAAAATACCATTTGTAACATGCAGCTCTAGGTAGCAAATTCCGTACATCCTAGCATGCATCATAATTTTGTGCACTTTGATGATGCAAACAAGCTTGATCTTTCCTTTTCTTTGTAGAAAGTTCTTTGGCAGGCTATAAAACAATATTAGTTCATGCATTTAGCTGTGGATGTTGAGTTATGATGCACTTGTGAAGTTTCAAGAGCACTTAAGAAGCTAGAGTTGCTCTCAGCTGCACCTCAAGCAACTCTTGTAAACACTTGTCTTGTGCTCTCCAAACTTCGTGCCTGCATCATAATGCATTTAAATGCAATTTAAAGGAGTTAACAACAAGGAGTGCCTGTGTTGCTAGTGGTCAGTGGTTGGTTTAGAGGTACAGTACATGTGTAGAAGTTCTGTACATCTTTCTCGTGGCATTTGTCATAGGTGAGAGTGCATTACGGTCACCCATAGTGGGAAGAAAAACATCAGGCAAACATAATCAATAAGCAATAACTCATGGTTTATAGGCTGTTAAACCACGTGGGGTGTTGCACAGAGATCATCCCAAGTGGTCTATTGTGCCTGTCAGCTGTAGAAATGTGTGGTCTATTACATACATAAAGTTTCATCGAAGCACTATGGGGCAAGCAACTACGAAGCTATTTTCACAAGGAAAAAGATCTGAAGGTACAAAAATTTAGGTACTGGAAGCATGAAGGAAGATACGTGTACCATCAGCGTTCATTTGATTATTTTTATTACCACTCCTAAAATGACAATCCATTGGGGATCCTTGAAAATCAAATTTGGGCCTTGAGAAGTCCTTGAAAAATGGTTAAAATTTTTTGTATGAACTGTGTATTACTACAAATGTTCATGCCCTGAAATCTAATGTTGAAAATTCTGTAATTAGTTCTGGTTTTTAGGAGAGCATAAATTGAGATCCTAGTGCTTTGGTCATGTTCAGCTCAGGTCATTAGCCTGGACCATGTACAGAAACCCTTGACTACTGGTATTGCTGGCTTGTAAAACATGGTCTTGCTTATTGCATGTTAAGATCTAAACATCAACTTGTCAGATTATGTAGCAAAACCAGACAATTTGTCAGACAGAAACATGAACAGTCTTTGCTTGTCACATAACATGTATTATTATATGGCGGGCCCCATGAGTGGGCAAGATGAAGCAAATTCTGTGCTCTGATTGGCCACTCAAGCGGGCAAGTTGGGCCGATCTTGCCCACTTGGGACTGCCTGTTTCCGCGCAAGAATGAAAAATTGTGTAAAGCGGACTTACAAAGTTTGCAATGTTTGACAAAGTCGGCAATGGAGTCGAAAAAGGCGGCAAAGACAGTCAAGACAAAGAAAACATAGACGAGTTTCGGGAAATACAAAAAAATTAAAACGAAAAGTGATATGAAGGCATGAAAACAGTTTTGTCTTATGGAAAACGTGATAAATTAGAGAGGTATAGCCATATAATAAATCTTTATTGACCCAGCTTGTTTGGTCAAGATGGTTGGATATTGGCCTTGTTCTTTTTCTTTTCTTTTTTTTTGCATTTTTATAGACCTTGACTTCATTTTGGTCCATAAAAATGCAAAAAAAAAATACCTTGGCCAATATCAAGCCATCTTGACCTCATGCTTAGTGAGTCACTCATATTTGTTGTGAATTCTTCTTGAATAGGATTATCTTTCCCAAAAGTTCAAGGTCAGTGGTATCCCAACATGGGTTATTTTAGATGGAAAAGATGGTAAAGAGATCACTAAGGAGGGCCGTGGTATGATGCTGGATGATCCTAAGGGAGATAAGTTCCCCTGGAAACCCAAGACAATTGGTGAAATACTACAGGATGTCAAGCTGATTAACAACAAGAAAGAGGAAAAATCTTTTGACGAGCTTGAAGGAAAGGTGTTGGGTCTTTATTTCTCAGCTCACTGGGTATGTAAAGGCAAACTACATTTCTTTGAGCACTCAACTTGTACCGTGAATTTCAGCAGAGTTCTTCCAATTTTTTTTTTTCAAAAAAGAAGTATAAGGCTTAATAGTTTTGTTACCTGTGTGGATAAGGAAGGTCATTTTACCCTGCTTATATGGCATTGTTATAATTTATCAAAATAAATTATAAAACTGCTTAATGGGTGAACTCAAGATGTGTCGTAGTCCCAGAAAAGAAGGAAGATTTTGAGCTGTGCAATTTTATGAAGCATGATCTGAAATGCCATGTTGGGTAAACACAGGGGAGCAGGGTGTGAACTGTAATGCAGCTGTTTATGAGATGCTGTACACTTTGAGGGGAACAGGGGATAGAGCAGGGAAGCTCCTAATTATGATTTCATTCATACAGCTCCATCTGCAAGTTTACTAATTATCACTCATCTGACGAACTGTTGCGAATGGCCTATTCAGTGTTCCAGATAAGAGACAGGTCTCGGGTCAAACCCAACAAAGCCGAACACCTGACACAACAAATCAAGTGATGCACAGAGACCTACTGGTATTGACCCCAGCTTGACTCCCTCAGATTCCTTGTTGGCACCCTGCCTCAAAACTTATTTAATAACTGGAATGCTACTATTGCAACACTGGCAATCCCTTTAAAAATATATAGAACCGTGGTCCATAGATAGACCTTTATCTGCAAATGGTACATTAATCATTACCCTGTGGCAGCTGCTACTTACCTTTTGGTTTCTGTCTCCATTTGCAGTGCCCACCATGCAGAGCTTTTACACCAAAGCTAATAGAGACCTACAAAGCAATTCGGGAGAATAAGAAGGATTTTGAGATCATCTTTCTGAGTTCAGACCGTTCTGAGGACGGATTTAATGGATACTTTTCAGATATGCCCTGGCTTGCTGTTCCATTTAATCATGCAAGTGCAAAAGAATTGTCTGGGCGGTTTTCAGTTCAAGGTTAGTAAATTAATTTATTGAAATGGTTGGCACTGGGCAGGCTTCACGAGCTTAAATTTTTGGTTTGTACATGTAGTTGTTATTCATTGCTGGAAGGTCTCTGTCAATTGGCAAAAATTGTTGTTAGAGTTGAGATTAGGCTGGGTGGTCTAATGGTATAGAATGACAGGCTTGGAATCTGGTTCTTGTCCTGCTTAGACCTTTAGCTGGCTGAGACCCCCATATGTTAAGCTTCTGGTTCAATTTCCTTGCTGTGCTTGTACATGTTAATAGCCATCTGGGCTCAGTTGTTCAACTTTGATTCTTATCTAGTCATTTTTACCAATCAATAAAAATTTACCTGGAAGAAGGGTTCAGTTGTGTGGAATGCGCTTACTTTATCTTTCGACTAAATTAACAGTTTTATTATTATTTTTTCAATTAACAAGTGTCTTGCATCAGCTGCTAATCTATTTTAGATCCTTGTTCTTTGTGATCATTAACTGTTCCAAGGTGAAGATTTGTTTCTTTTTTGTTAGGTATTCCTACTTTGATCCTGTTGGATGAAAAGCAAGAGGTCATCACTTCGAATGGCCGCAATTTTGTTGCTAATGACCCAGTGGGAAAGGTTGGTCTTAATACTAATGCCTGGTTTCCATATCATCACTACAATCACTGTGATTGGTGTGATTTCGGTTTTGAACAGTCTCCACGGTTGACACCTGATGTTGTGGTTCAAGACTTTGTGTTTGCTGCCTAGAAACATCTCGGGATGCAATATCTGGCAGTACATGTATAAGTAAAAGACCATCTGAATCACAGGCAGAACCTGTCTTTTGTCTCTTGGCAGGAATTTCCATGGAAACTTAAGTCTTTGAACCTTCTTAATGAAATGACAGTCAGCACCGTAAATGACGAGCCTTGCGTCATTTATTTCACAGGTTAGTGTTGTTTAATTAAGTTGAGTTTCAAGCATGGTTTTATTCTTGATCCAAATTGGGAATAGCTCCATGCTCGACCAGCTCTTTACACAAGCCACCTCTTGTGAAAGTGAACTACACCATTAAGCTCCACTCCCTCCCCTCTTTGCATTAAAATAATACAAAATTTTTAATAAAATATGAGTACTCTCTGAAAGTCAGGGTCTGCACACATGTTACTTTAAAGTTCTTCACATTCAAAATTAAAATTTAGGGCCATTTGGTGCTGAATAGTCTTTGAAAAGATGACTGTTTTCACAGCATTCAGTCCAGATTGTCTAGTGGCTGATACAACAGGAAACAACAGTAAATGTAGCGGGCAGAAACGAAGCAACACAAAAGGGTTATAAAAAAAAAAAGAGATTAAAAGTGTTTGCATTGGTTTGATTTTGCACTGCATGGTTTGTCATTGAAAAGTGGGAATTGTCCTAGGCTTGAAAGACCTTGAATTCTTGGTCATAACAAGGGTGCAAACCCTTTATTTGTTTTCTACTTGTTATTTTATTTTTTTCTTTAGATGGTGAAGAGGCATCTATCAAGGGGGCCCAAGAAATAATCGGACCTGTTGCCGAACACTTAATTGCAAAGGAAGACTTGTCAATGATCTTCTTTTACACCACAGGCGACGATATCTCTGACAGTCTGCGGGACTTCACTCAACTTCCTGATGATGACAACCTCCTTGTTATACTTGATATTCCATCTCAGAAGGTGTACATTTCTGATGATGATGTTTTAACAAGAGAGGGGGTAGAGAAGTTTGTCAAAGATTTTTGTGCAGGTACTCTTGCCGGGAAGCAGCTTAAGGGCTAAAAAGAAATTACAATTCAGTTCCAGCATCCACAAAATTTTGCACTCAATGTTTAAAGTCAAATTATAGTGTCCTGATATACATTTGGTAATTTCTCGGGCAGCTCAAGGCAGCTTGCTGCAAAATGTACTGAACCTTGACAATGAGGTTACATTACTGTTAAGCCAGGCCAAGCTTGTTGAATACTGAATTGATTACCAGTATTTAGACATTGACTCTGTTAGTCTTTCAATGAGGCTTTCATTTTAG
Organism: Astreopora myriophthalma; assembly: GCA_014634185.1. Taxonomy (NCBI): domain Eukaryota; kingdom Metazoa; phylum Cnidaria; class Anthozoa; order Scleractinia; family Acroporidae; genus Astreopora; species Astreopora myriophthalma. The sequence continues at coordinate 2,358,345 of BLFK01000078.1, read as the reverse complement.
GAAAAGCGAGTTTACCATCACTCAGGTCAAAATTTAGTTTCCAGCAACGGCCACCCAAGTTCATGCCAGGATAAAGTTTGTTTTTAGAGTTAGCCTGGTCCTGACCATTATTTCAGTTTTATCCATTGCTTTCTAAACCAGTCCCAAGGGGTATTGTAACAGCTGCATACTTATGCAAAAATGTTTAGCCTGGTTCCCACTTGTGCAATAAGCGCAAGCATAAACGCAAGAAAAAGCGTGTGGGGATGGGCTTGAAATAAGCATAAGCACATGCATAAGCACAAGAAAAGGAACTTTTCCCTTTCTTGAGCTTGCGCTTATCTTGCGCTTATCTCATGCTTGTGCTTATTTCACAAGCGGCAATGGACCTGAAATCAGCATACATGCTAAAATTAGCAGTAGCTCGTATTTCTTCAGCCATTACTGCGCTTGCGTATGCTTCATTTTCTTGTCCTTGTTTCACATGTGGGAACTTCATAGAGATATATTATGCTTATCGCACTACTGAGTGGGAAACAGGCTGTTGGTGTTGCCATATTTGTATCAGAACCATTTAATTAAGTAATTTATTAGTTCAGGACATTTCCATCTGTCAGAGTTGAACTGTCTTAGGTTGTGCATTAGGTAACAATAATAATCATCCTTGTTATGGCAAACAAAGTTGTTAAATAAACGTAAAAGAGGCGTTTAAGCATACACGTAACAGCCCATGGCTGATAAATCACTGTATCTATAGAGTAAGTCAGACACAGTATTCATTAACGAGTTAAATTGTGCGCTAATATACATTTTCTAGTAATAGAGTACTTAATGGTAGAGATACAGTAATTCCTGAAAAATAGATCATTATTGAAGGTGCTGGGACAAAAATGGTTCAACTTGTTACATTCTGGCCAGTGTAATTTATTAAGTGCTTTTTCAGTGCTCAGCTGTCTTTGGAGTAAAAATTGTCAATTAGAAATTTTTTGTCAAGTCTAATATTAAAATTAATGACCTTATGCACAACTATGGTAAACGCCTCTCATAGTTGCCAAATTGCCATCAAACTGTTTCATGTTAAGTGTGAAAAGTGAAGGCAAAAGCATGAAAACAGCCTCCTCAACAACAAATGGTTTTCTCCAAAAGATGCCATGATAAAAACTACTATTTGATATGATAAAATCTATATAAAACATTTTCTTGCTTTCAAGTGAGAAGGTTATGAGTTCATTTCCAGTGTAGAAATTGTTGATATTACCTTGCACCATTGTATCATCCCATGTGTGTTGCCCTGTACTCCAAATCAGCAAAGAACTTTTTTTGTCATAAGAGTTTCCATTTTATTCAGTAGTTTACTAAAACCAAAGGGCCCCAAGTAATGCTATCTGGTTAAACACCTCCCTAAAGAAACTCAGAGAACCATCTTGTATTGTGCACTAGTGTATCTTATACATGTAGATTGTGTGAAACAAATCCCAAGTTTTTTAGGATTTGTCTAGTTTCTTCTAATGGATAGATATAGGTTTGTATGGCGTACATATAACTTGATTAACACTCTTTAAAATTGCTACATATTTGGGGCGAAGTCTCTTTTACTCCCCCAATACTGATAAGTAAAGAAAATTATAGACTTTTCTGGCATTCAAGTTTTCTTAGAGATAACTGAGTGGGTGGGGATTTCCTGTTAAATCATGCAATGCTTTTTCTAAATGTGTGACAATGATGAGGTTAACATTTCATATACCATAAAATATTTTATTCTCAAAGTGTGAGAAATTTACCAACTTCTTGGTGAGGAAGTTTTCCTGTTTCATGGCATGACAAGTAAGTAGGATCACAGAGTATGCACATAGCTAGTAGACATAATTATATGTTCAAAGTAGTGCACTTTAAACTTACAGAGCACATGTGTATCAACAATTTTTTAAAGGATTAAAGGTCCAACATTAACTTATCTGTCTGTTTTTTTTTGTCTGTGTGTGAAATTATATTTTGTTCAAGTGCATGTAAACTCGGATATTTTTTGCTTGAATAGAGATCTCTCCACTAAAAGCAAACATATTTTGCAGTTTGTGCCTCAAAATTTTGGTTTCAGGTACTATGCAAGTTTCATATGTTAGCAAAAGTGGCAATTATTTGGACCCTTGACTGAGCAGGGAGATTAGTGTTGGTCTACTCTTGATTTTATGTCCCAAACTCTTTTGCAATGAAAAAATTCCTTGAAAACTTGAATGCAAAGCAGCTTGTGACGTAAAATCAAGAATAGACCCATGCCTCTCAGATCATGGTCATGGGTCCACTGATGACTGTTAGTTTTGCTAACTTTGCACTAGTGCAAGAAGTAAAAAGCAAAATTGAAAATATGGTAAAATATGTTAGCTATAGGTGGAATTACCTCAAATGAAAAATTTTTGCCTTTAAGTGCACTTTCAGAATTTATTGCACACTGGAACCCATGACCAACAGCATATGTACAACTTTTAGATATTTGGGTCATGGCGCTTCTAAAGACTGAGCTATTTTAGATTGATTTTACCACAAAGTCAGATTCACACAGAAGCATTCTTATATCACCCTTGGGGTTTGGAATAGCCACTCAAACAGAGTGGAACTGAACTTTAAGTGGGTACCTGTCTAAAAATATCCCCAGTCTTGCATTATGTCTCGGAGTGGCTTGAAGCTGTTTAAGAGCTTTTTTTGTTTGTTTGT
>BLFK01000078.1:2339420-2355647 GCA_014634185.1 Astreopora myriophthalma | reverse complement strand
CAATGATGTTAGAGACAATAACAATTAAATTTAAAACTTTACTGTATACATAACTGTCATAATACATGTAAAATAACATGTTATGTTCATGTGCAAATCTTTCTTTTTTCTCTCTTTCTTGTTGCTTGACGATTGTTTTTTGTCATTTAAATTCAATGGTTGGAGGAATGGCCTTAAAAGCAGCAGTTTTGAATGCAGCCATACATGAGGCATGTGAGAGCAGTTTTCAATTTTGCACTGAAGTCTGGAAGTCTGGAAGGTCTTCTGTCAAATTCTCTTGATCAAAGATCTGGGAATCTGTACCTTTAAATTTAAAGAATGTGCCCTATAATATTTTCAAGAGAGAATATAAGTATAGCGATGTTCGTCCTTACGTCATCTATTGTTATTAATGTGCCAACCAGAGGTTGATTGGTCGTTGAAACAAAGGGTTCTTTTGTTCCAGTGGTTGACAAATTTGAATATCAAAAGAAATGTTTGTAAACAGCGAGTATCGCTATTACCTTTCCAGTAATCAAATTTGAAGCTGATTTTCCAGATACTCTGGTGAAATAAGTGGTATTACTTATTAGTTCATTCAATTAATTTGAGTTCTTGTGGTGTTATTATTATTATTTATTATTGTTATTATTGTGATTATCTTTATTACTACTATTATTATTAATATTGTGTTAAATTATTATCACTATTATTACTACCAGTACTGCTACCATTACTATTTTGATACTTTTTCCATACTTAAATAACTCAATAGAGCTAAAGTAATCTGAACTTTGTGCCGTCATTATTTCCCCATGGCGGTGTCCAACTCGAAAGCTCTGCTGCTTTGGACACCGCACACCTCTGAACCTATTTCTTCATCGGCTGTACTTTTTCTTTTTTTTTTTTAACTTTGTGCTTTCTTTTATAATATAATATATGTGTATAAATCTTGAGTATAGTGTGAACAAATAAAGAATTGAATTGACTGACTGCACAACTGTGCCAGTTTTCATTTGCTCTACAGCTGGATTAAAAAAACAGGCATGAACATTTCAACTAAAAAAACAAAACCAACAGCAATTTACACTGTAGGGTGCTTACCATTTGTTGGGTAATTCTGGCTGGGGTGAATGTTGCATAACGGTAAGTGATTTTCCAAATAAACCAATCAACCGGACAAAATAGCCTACGAGCGGGCTCTCTCCTTGCAGGCAAGAGAGAAAGAGGTGGCACTGGGGTGCTTGCCCCCACTCACAGGCTACTGGACAAATTGCACTTACCATTAAAACATTCCATTTTGAAACCATGAAACCACAGTAAGGTCCCATAAAAGGCCTGGAAATGGAAGATTTGTGAAATGGATTTTCTGGCTACCTGTTCTTAATAGAAAGATCTAGAAAGGGTACCTCTGGAGGTATCCCAAAATTTCAGAACAGATTTTCCAGGAAATGGCTGTACCATTTGAGTGTTTTCCGAGAGTTCTGCAATTTGTAAATATGTGGTAAACACCTGTTAGTCGCTCTCATTTTCTAACATTTGCTGCCAGCTGTCTTTCCTTGCTTTGCGTTCTGATTGCCTACAATTAATTACATAGTAAAATCAAGCTGCAAACTGGTTGGCTGAATTGGCTTTATTTTTTGTTAATTTCCTGCACTTGACTACAACTATTATTTGTTTGTTGATGTTATTTAAAACCTTAAAATAACGTACTTGACTATTTTCTCAGATTCTTTTGTGCCAATTGCTTTGTCCCCTTTTCTCAGCTCATTTCGTGAGGCTACAGGCCTCTAGACCACAAAACATGTTGTTTCCCTTGGTGCCAGTAAATACATGTTTGTGGTATCACTGGAAAAATTATCAAGTTTCCATCCATGTTTTTTCTGTGGTTTTGTTATGGCTTTCCCGTGGTTAACAATGAAATACCACATGTGGAAAAAGTACCCTTTTTCCACATGTGGTTTTTGAGTAAATCCACACATGGTTATAGAGTTTTCCAAACTTGGAAATTGTTTTCTGAACACATCAGGGGAAGATGTGGAAGTCTGAATTTCCAGCAATGGAAACCTTGGATTCCATGACGGGTAACCAGCTGTGGACATTAAAATAACCATGACAGGTTTTTGTACCATTTCCACATATGGTTAATGTATGGAAATTGTCTTCAGATCTTGACCATGTAATCTGAAATTTCCAAGAAAGGAAATGTGGATTTCCAAGAAAATGAACTCCTCTGTGGAATTTTCAATTTCCAAGGCAGTTTTATATTTGAAACCATAGTTAGAAATCTGAATTCCCAAGAAAGGAAGTTATTTTATAATGCATGAACCAATTAGAAAACAAGACTGAACAAAATACAATGCTTTCCTGTATTTGCAGAAAGACCCACTAAACCCTCAGAGGAAAAGTATTCATTTTTATGGTCAGGTCCCAGTTGTTCAAACGATGGATAGCGCTATCCACCGGATAAATCACCATCCAGTGGATAAGTCATAGCGAAACCAATTGCGCTATCCCATGGATACTGATTTATCCACTGGATAGTGTTATCCACCTTTTGAACAACTGGGGCCAGTGGACAAAGAAGGTTAATCTTAGAGAGCAATATATATGAGCGTATTCTAGTTTTGAACTAAAAGAGAATGACACTTTCAAAAAAATAAAGCAACTATAATATCAACTTAAATCTTCACAAAATTACAGGCTGAAGTACAGGTGTACTAACATCAGTAACATATAGAAACATAGAGACATTCAAGAAGTCTCATGGACACAAAATACGGTGTTACAGTTCCAGTTTTTTTACAATTTTTACATCATCTCTTGTTAAATTTGCCAGATCGGAATACTGATTTATTTCAACATATCCATGCTGCAGAAGAGCACTGGCAACAGCTCTTACAAATGTGTTTTTATCCTTGCCTCTCAATAGGGTTAATCCAAATAATTTCTTTAGTCTCTCTAATTCTTTTGCCCGTTGTATTTTTTCAATCGAGGGCTTTTCCAATGCAATCATCACAATGCAGTCACAGGATACTTGTGAGAGTTCTGCAAGGAATGAGAAGTGAGAGAATAGTCAATATATTAGGTGTAATATATTTGCTATAAAAGATGTTGATATAACAGCATCCCCAGAAATTCAAGTTAATTTCTTAAGTGATCACCAATGTAATCATTCATGGATGAAATGAAGTAAGGGCAACCTGACTCAAAAATTCAGTGAGGTGCTTCTAAGGAAATCCTGCCAAGATCTTCTTCATAAAAGCAGCTGGATTATATGAGAGGCAATGTTACATAATATCATTTCCTTTGACTTGGGCATTTCCCATTTACCTCAAGATGTCAAGGTAAAAAAAAAATTCCTTTGCACAAATGATGTGAAATTGCAACACAAATGAAAAGCAAAAATAACAGCTCTGACAATGCTTACCTGGATTGAAATAGGAGACATACTCCTTTCTCTTCTTGTCCAGTAAGGAGGGGGGTGAAGCCCCACTGTTGCTACTTGAATCATCTGCACTAACTGTTCCTGAAGATTCTCCAGGACTCTGACAAAGGGTGGCATCTTTTTGTGCCCTTCTTCTTTCACGCATGTGTGTAAGTATCATGTCCTTTATGGCATTTCGTCCCAGGCCATATTTGAGGAATGTAAACCGCTCATCATTTGCTAGTCGATCTATCAGTGCCTTCAGCCTCTCTCCATCTGAAGAATTCTTCCCAAACCATGGGGTTTCTTTGTCCTCAGGCCACTCTTTACAAACCTCACTGATTATCATCTTCTTCCTGGAATGTGCAATAAAGAAAACATCAATAACATCAATGCTGTAAAATGTCACTGTTACTCAATAAATCTGTAATTTTATGTACTAAAGGTGCCAATAAGAAACAAGGATCACTAAGAGTTTGTATCGCAAGACAATAATTTCCATTGCAATATTCATTAATAATTCATAAGTATGAAAACCAAGAGAAATGTGCTATTCAGGTCACATGCATGGTTCTGTAAATAGTGATAAACTTCAACTGTCTGAAAGCACAGCCAGGAGGGTTTGAAAGGGTAGCAGGGAAAAGCTGGGGTTGATGAATGAATTAATACAGGAATGAAATGAGTTATATACAACCACTAGTGGTTGTAACAAAGTATACAGCCACATGTTCTTGTATGAACACATTGAACTTTATAAATGCAACTTTGAAAGAAGATGAATGAGACAAATACAACACCAAACACATTAATTACTTAATTACTACTTCATTACTTCTCATTTACCAATGCCTCTTTATTTTCCAGCTATCCAAAACTTTAGTGTACAGTTATTGAAAACTGGACTAACGACATCACAAGCAAGCATCACAAGGACATCACTCACAAGCATCACATGGCACTGAACTTTTCCTCCATTTGCACCTTATCCTTTGGCTTTGCTTCCAAACAAACAGCAGTGCAGTTCTTACTTTGCAAACTACCTGTAATTCCTACACTTCAGTGCCCCAAACAACTTTGTCTGAACTTAAAGTACAGTCAGGAATATTGAGGCTTCCTAAAACCTCATTGGATGTTTCATCATCTACAATACTGACTTGACCAGATATAATCTTATGGAGTACACATTTCCTTTTGTTTCAATTCCGAGGTTGAAAGACATAAATCTACTGGTGAGGCAGGAGCATCACTAACAATTTTAACTTGAAAATCCAAATGTGTCACCAAAAACATGTATGTCAATTTAAGGAACTCATTGCCAAATGAGATAAACATTCAATATCCGACAACAACTTCAGTACAAACATTCAGCTATCCCCAAAACTATACCTGATTTCGCATTAGTGTCATATCACTATTTACAAACTCGAGGCGAAGCCTGTTGTAAACATTACTTATTATTTGTTAATTATTAATAAGATATGCAGACAAAGGATGCCTGTAAGTAATTACTTAAGCACTTGTTTAAGTACTGACTAGGTAGTTAAGTATATGAGTGTTCACATGATTAATCATGTAAACCTGAACATAATAACACAAGTACAAAATCTGTACAAGTACTTACTTGGTGTTATATATTCCCTTATCTTCCATTGTTAGCTTTTTCTTCTCACTGTGTGTAAGGACACGATCAAATGTAGAAAAACTGTGACTTTCTTTCACTGCACACACTGATGAAATAGAATATTTTAATCAAACAGTTAATTTTCTTAAGTAGTGATCAGAAAAACAAAAAAATTTTTGTGTACAAACATTACTTGTAGTAAATGAGCATCGTAATTATGAACAACACTCGCAGAAACGCAAGTGTTAATTTTCACTTAACCTGTATTTTCCGAACCAACCAAGTCCTGTATCTCTCCAAGTAACAAAATCCGCCTTCCCATTGTTTTTACACCCATTTCTTTCAAATCTCCACGGTCTATCGCTCTTAGCGCCTTCCCACATATCTTCTCAGCTGAAATTATAAACAGTTCATCTCTCAATTAAGTTTCAACTGGTACTGCTGTCGATTAAGCTCATACTTTCCCGATTCAAGACTTTGTACCTCTGAACAGTTCACACTCCTCTTTGAATCCTTTGCTGATTAGCCATTTTTGTACATCTTCTACAGTCCATTCTTTAGTAAACAACAGAGAAAAAGTGTCTATTAATAAAATGGTGACAGCATCACATTCGCACTGTATGCTTTAATAGCGTTCACGATGAAGTTAATTTCTCGCAGGGTAAAACGTTCAACTTAAACGGAAGCTTACCTAATAAGCTACCGTGTTTTGTGCAGGTTTTAAAACATACATTTGATTATTGAATGAAATGAATGCAAGCACTTCTCTCATTCGTATATTTGATTATTGTATTTTTATCCTCGAAGAACAATTCTTCAAAGTTTTACATAGAAGGTGGTCGACATTTTAAACGTGTCTTGTATCTAGAAAATAAGAAACTACTCTGAAAAAAGAGAGCAAAGGGTTTGTTTGAAATATAAACTTACTAACCATTGACATCCTCTGGAGGAGCCGTATCTGTCTTTGACTCAGGAACATCTGATGTCTTCAACTTTTTTTCGACCGGCCCCTTTTTGGTGTTCTTCTTCCACTTTGACATTATTTCCGTAACTTCGCTATCTTCTTCTAGTTCTTCATTATCGCTCTTATCAAGCACTCTCCTCTCTTTTTGGATCTCTTGTGTGCACGAAGCCATCCCTTCTTCCCGCTCTATCTTGTGCGAAGGTCGAAAAGGTCAAACCTAGGCGCAAAACCAGCTTTTATTCACGTGCCAGTTGGCGGGAAATGACGCGATGAGTGAGCTAAAGTGCTTCCCTATTGGCTGAAAGGATAACCTTTGCGATCCGCTAGCCCTAAATTTGTGGGCGCATATTCTGGTATTCAGTGCAAACATCAGAAACATGGCCGACAGTCGAGCGGTAGCAAAAAATTCTTTTTTCCCTTCGTCGCGGTGCCACTGTCCCGCAAGGGAGTCTGTTCACGTCCACTGCCCTTGCCATGCCTGCAAGGGAAACGCTGTCAACCCTAAGACACAGCAAAAGCATTTGCTATACTGTAATCGACGTGAATCGATAGAACTGGACCAAGGACACGAAGTTGAACTACCATCAATAAGCTCAAGTAGGTTAATTTAATTTATGCTTATATCAGTGAAAGTACAGATTTGTGAAACTGAAAAGTGATCGATATGTTTTTCATTCACAAGATCAAATTGTCTGTTAAATACAGAGATGCCAACTTCCGAGGATCTAAAATCTGGAGAGTTTTCCTTCAGTCAACCCTCGACTTAATTCTGGGACATTAATTTTTGGAATTAAATCTTAACTTACATTGGAGCCAGTGAAGCAAAGGTCAAAATCGCTTTTATCCGGGAGATTTGGTGACTCCCAGATAATCCAGGAGAGTTGGCTTAAGTGAAAATATTCGTGAAAACGTGTATGTAATTTTTACAAAGATGATAACAAGACAGCACCTTGAGTAATATTATAAAATGAAAGTGGCAACTGAATTCTGAAATTTAATCAGAAAATTCAAACATACGCACAATTTATATTACATGTAACCTGTATATTTGCCACATCTGTAATTTACATGGATAAAATGTGTTGCAGTGTCTTGGCCTCCTTTGATTTGAACTCTACCTACCTATGCAAGATGCAATAAAACGATACAGTTTTCATTACCGTTATACTGTACGTGTAGATTTTATGGCAAATAACTTAATTTACCAGGTAGCATGCAGTAGTTCATAGTTTCCTCTTATTTGATAAATGCAGGTAAGGAAGATGGCAGTAGCTTAGAAGTAGGATCAGCTGGCAGTGAAATGAATGTAGGAGAACAGATGGAAGGTAGTCACAATGATGGAAGTGTATCAAACCAGTTGTTCAACATTGATTCAAGTGGTGATAAATGCTATGTTTTCCAGTCAAGCTACAGAGTGTCTCCAACAACAACCTCATCTTGTTTGCTTTCTAATACAGAGGATGGTACATCACCATCCGGTGAAGTTGATGAAGAGCAGTATGTAGAGCAGCTAACTTCAGAGGCTGTTGTTGACGCTATCTTTTATTCACTTGATCTTCTTGAGAAAATGGGTGGATCACTCAATAACTTTGAAGACCTTCTTTTTATGGCTCTGTCAATGTACTGCAAAGGACTTTCATTGACGATTGATGTTAAAGAGGTTGAAAGAAAGTGGCCAAGAACTTGGGCTGATGCAAAGAAACATTTGATGAATCTTGGCTATAAAGATGCAAAGGAATACTTCATTTGCCTAAACGAAGTTCATCCTTGCCAGTGGGACTTGTTAGAGAAAAAGTCTGATGAATGTCAGTACTGTGGACAGAGGGGAACCATTGCTTATTACTATCTTGGCCTAGAAACAAAAGTTAAACAGTGGGTGTCATACCCTGAAATGTGCCACAAAATTACAGCACATTGGAGAGAAAAGGAACACTGGTTACGGCGGAGCAGAGGATGGCACACTAAATCTGAATTATGGGATGGTGAAAGGTTTGCTGAACTTTCCTGGTTTTGGGATCCCGAATCAATATGGACCTTGCCAGTGCGGTGCAAGACACAGGGATGTAAAAATATCATTAGTAGCGAGGTTGTAGATTCCTTACCAGAGGTACAAAATGGAGTCAAAGAAGTCACTTGTGATCAGTGCCATCACACCTTTACTTTCCTTGTGAAATCTGCTCGAGGGGACCCACGAAACATTGCATTACAAGGTATTACTAATATTTGTATCAATTGCTACACTGCTGGTGTAGGTACAAACTGGTTGACCAAGTGAAAAATGTATAATAAGCCATTTGACCCTGCCCCTTCTACATTGTGAATTATTTATGGATACTAGCTTAAATTCTTTCAAGTTAAGTTGTTTTTATCATTCTCTTATTTCCAAATTATTGATTTCATGAGAAGAGATCTCTTAATTTATGCCAAGTGACATACATTGTAAACAATGACCCAGCCATAGTACATTGTTGGTTGATGGAATCTGTTTCAGTTGTGGTGTGTACTATATATAATAATAGTTGTTTTTTTCTTTACAATCAGTGAAAGGCAATTTTTGGTATATATTAAAGTTACAAATTTTACTACATTTTTGATAACCATAAAATAATCTGTTGTTACTTTGTTTTATATTTAGGCCATTGGGATGGTTTCCAACCTTTTGGTTCCAGTCAAAGAAGCACAGGTTACCTTTACGTAGTCCTGAAAGTCCATCAGTTGATACTAGTCTTATTCTTATACAATGTTGCCTTGTTACTGTCTACATCTGTCGATAAAATTCTCCATGCCAAGGGACCAATTAATGGGCCATAAAGTTTTATGTTTCAAAAAGGACATGTACAATCATGATATCTTTACAGATTTATTTTTCTCCACACAGGAGCAATTTTGCCATTACTTTTATCCCTGGTGTCATTGAATTACAGGTGCAATTGAGGTCACAATAGGAACAATGTCAAAATGTACTCGTATGTCAACTGCAGAAGTTTATACCGTTGGGTTTGTTCCCTCCTATTTGCTACCTGATAAGAGGCCAAATGCATTGGACCCTTTCTTGGAGCCACTAGTTGCTGAGCTTGAAAACAGTTTTATTGAAGGTGATCCTCTTTAGTTAGGTTTATGAGTGTTTTATGTGTACATATGTGCACAAGACATAACCATATTGGAAATTGATTCGATACAGTTTAAAAACCTTTTTAAGGTTTTACATGTAATTTTCTTAAAAGAAATCCATATCTAGAATGCTGTTGGACTATAACGTTCCTTTCCTCAATGTCTTTTTTGAGTTTGCTTGTTAAATTTTTAAATTAAAACAATGATGAAAACAATATTTGTTTTTTTCTTCAAGGGATTGAGGTCAACTACAAAGGAAACATAGACCATTTTCCAAGTGGTGACATGATTATAAGGTTACTTCTTCTCCTATGGACAGGAGACCATCCAGCCCAGTGTGAAGTATGCAAGTCAAAAGGAGCTGGTGGAAAAAAGGGTTGCCGCCGATGCAAGCTAGTGGGTGTGTTTTATATGGTCAGAAATAAAGATTGAAATAGTTATTGTTAACAAAAAAGGAGATATGCAATCTATATCACATTGTATTTATTTAAATATCGACATTTAATTGTGGACAGTAGAACATTTTCAGGAACAAATAGATCAATTTGTGTGAGGATTAGGGACTTCCACATTGTTTTTACAGATGTACAATGTACTTGTTAAAGATCAAGGATGTAGTGCATGGCTAACAACAAAAATTAATCAAACAGGGCACACCCTACTGATAATATCCTCTTAATTGGGAAGTGACTGTGTCATTTCACAATAATTCTCTTAATGTGATAACTTTTTTTTACAATGGACTTGATGGCCTTACATGTATTTACACAGGACAGTGGAATACAGAGAAGAGGCATTATTACTACCCTGGGTTTAGACAGGACTATCGATTTCGAACAGCGACACGGGTTATTGGTGAAGAACTGCCTGTAATGACTGAGATAGGGCAAGAAGAGAGAGTGACAGTGGCACTAGAAAGATCAAGGGAAAGTGGCTTTCTTGGAGTTTCTCAGCTGCATCGTCTACATAAGTTGTACAACTTTGATGTTCTTAGGGACTTGGTTTTTGATGCAATGCATCTGGTTTGTCTGAACCTTGTCAAGAGGAGGTTGGATTATTTGCTCTCAAATTCACTTGTAGATCGTGACGGCTTGCAAGAAGCTTTAACACGGATACCTTGGACTACAGGTATGTTTATGTTCATGTTCTATTTGACCCAACTTCATTTTAGACGACTGGTAACTGGTGTTGACTATACATGGTATTGTAATTTTCTTGTAACACATAATCCCTTGAGTGGTATGATACTCTTCTAAAATGCTTATTGTTTACCAACAAATATTTTCTGGAATGCAATTCATTATGTTCATTTCTAGTTAACTAATCATATTGTAATTAAACTCCTGTACAGCTTGATATTCATACTTAACTTAACGATTCACTACAGAAAGAAAACATAGAAATACAAGGTTACGAACAAGATACTTAAAACTAAACTTCAGAAACGCCAAAAACCACAACTGAAATAAACTACTTACAAGATCTGTACGGCAACTCCGGGTACAACAACTGACTTACAAAAGGAAATACAATACGAAGCGACAAAATGAACAAAGGAAATTACATACCATTAGGCAACAGAACTTAAGTACATTGAACGGACGCGATAACGAAGCAAATACGGACTAATTACTACATGTGGAATTTAAGCAAATTTACAAATATCTCACAAACACGATGAACTGCACGGTACAAGTGTCAAACGACAACAAATGACAACAAATTATATAGAACTAAAAACTGCTAATGTAGCACAAGACTTGATTTCTCATGTCTACACATATGAACACCTTATTCTTAGAATACAAAGCTGGGAGACTTCCCAAAGACCTTTCTGAAATAGGATTCTGGAAAGGTAGGTCTTAGAGGAGCTAAAGTGTGGTTAACTCATCTGTTGCTCACTGCACTGACCATTTTTCTGCAGATTTATTTAGCAATGCATGAGAACTTAAGACTAGATGTGTGCTGTGCTAGTATATGCATATGGTTATATGTGTGGATTATTGATTAACCCATTGACTTCTGGAAGTGAGACTTGAAATGCCCTAGGATGCCCCCAGTTGATGAGTAAAATGGTCTGCCATTAGACAGAGTAAAATCTGTCAAGTCTTACTCCAAGGGATCAATGGATTAACAGTCAAGGATTAATTAAACAGTTTCAGTAAGTTTCTAAAGCATTATTGATGATAAGAATGCAAAAAAGGATATTTTTATTGAATGACATAATAATTGAATGCATTAATTTTTGTGCAAAAAAAAAAAAAAAACTACAGTGCACTTTGTAAACAGTGCCCTACAGACAGTAAGTACAGTAATGTACATTTGGTACTTTGTTACTAACAGTGAGAAATCGTTTATTAGCATCCTTGCATTTCCTTAAATTTTAATCTTGTATTTCATTGTTCCCTTTTTTGTTGTAGCTGAGGAATACCAAAAATTTGCATACCCAGCTTCAGAGTTCATTCTGGAAGGACTACTGTCAGTTGAACATGGTGAAGTTTGGGCTCCACTTCCACGAATAGTTGAGTTTGTTTTTAATTCTGGGCTAAACGGCTGGACAAAGGAAATGACTGAAGCATTTGAAAAATTGTGCTGGAGATTTGCCATCTTGGTCGAGGAGGCATATGGAACTACAGAATGTTTAATAACATTACATAACCTTGTTCATCTACCAGACGACATTGCTAGATTTTCATCTCCAGATAATTTCTGGTGCTTTCAATTTGAAAGAGCAGTTGGAAGATATGTAATGCAGTCCAGCAACAAAAAAGGTATTGAGAAGACTTTTGCAAGGAAGGAATCACAACGTGAATTCATCAAGGCTTGGTCACACCACAACAAACAACTGAAGATTGAATCTTCCAAGACTGGTAGCTTTGACCAACAAAAGGTAGTTTTGGTTTCACTGCAGTACATGTTTGTTGTGGCTGTTCCTCTCTCTGGTCAGTGACTTACACTGTAGCTATCAGAAATTAAGAACATTATTATTTAGATAACAAGTGATTAATCTTCCTAGTAAATTGTGGGGCAATAATACTATCACATTATATCCACAGTTACTGTGTATGTCTGTCATTACTAGCTACATTGTGAAAACAGGCTCCTGTTTAAGGTATAGAATGCAACAATGCCACTGCAAAAAAACAAAAAAACAAAAACAAAACAAAACAAAAAAAATTCAGGGAGTAGTAGGAGAAAATCATTGTGTGTTCTTTCAAGTTCTTCCACCAAGTCTCAGCATGCTTGGCTCAGTTTTTTTTATATTTTCATTATCCATAATGCTTTCAGATATGCTTTGTTGGTTTGTTTTTGTCTTGTTTTCACCCTATACCCCAGGTAGAAGCCTGTTCACAAGCTAGTCATTTGCTTTTCATCTTTATCATTATTGCATAACTATTTGTACACTGGATTAGTAGTTTTGTTAGCTCACACAAACTCATGCATAAAAGGGTATTGTATCTTTCATCTGAACCAGCCAATGGAGAAATCAGTACAAACTGCACCATGTACTTTCTATTGTGTTTCTCTTGTTCAGCTGCAATACTCAAAACCGTAATAATTATTGTGAATGTTTAATTAATACAGTTCTTTTAACTATCTGTTGACTTACAGATGGTGGCATCGTCACTTCAAGCTGCAAAGGATCTTATTACATTGTCTGACCTGAGAAGAGATGCTGCCATAGGCAAGAAGTGGGTTCTTTTTGGCAAGGGTGAAGTAGAGGCCCTTCAGAGAGATGAACAAATTAGTATTAAGGATTACTTCAGAAATACTCCTGGCTTCTGTGAAGCACCAGATATGGCTGCAGTTTATAGAAGTGCTTTGGTACAAAATAGTGATGCTTCTGCATTTGAAACAATATATCATACTGGAGATGATGCTGTAGTTTTACAGGAGAACAATATAAGTATTGTAAAGATCCTCAAATTTTATTTGGTACTTTTAAATCAGGAGTACATTCCCCTTGTGACTGGTGATTCTTACAGAATTGCTATGGATGCTCAAGGTAACATCATGAGGCATCCTCTAAGTGACACCATTATTATTGAGCCATTTGAGACATGCTCATGTTTTCAGCTAAGGGATCTAGACAGAAAAGTGATTCTTTATCCATTTCAACCTGGAAAGTTTGCAGTTATGGATCCCATGAGACTGAGAATCCCGATCCCTCAGGTTCTCGTACCAGTTTTTCCCAAAGTGGGTGACATGGTATCTGTGCAAGGAGGGGTTGATGAATTGTGGAGAGCTGAAGTACGAGGTGTTGACTTGGTTCATAAAACAGTGCGGGGTTATTTCTTTGTCAAGCACCATCGCTGGGATGAAAATCGGTTATGGAAAAGGGAATCGCTGAGTCCCACTATGGACACCATTCACTTCAAAAGCATCATTGGCATAGTTGAAGGATCATGGCAGGGGGCTTTCTGGAAAGACAGCCATTAGACAAGTGTTTTCTTTTGAACTCATGTGTTATATGACTTATCACAGAAAGTTGATCTGGTTTCTTTTGGATTCTTTTATCAGTGCTTCTGACAGGGTGCACGGGTGCAGGACCGCACAATAACGCACAATTCCTAAAAGTCCGCAAAATCCTGCACAATAATGAGTGATGTGCTTAGAGCTTTTATAAGTACATTTTCAGAATTTACTGTTTATAACCAAGTGTTTTGGACTTAACTTTCAACCTAAAAGTTAAAATGTTTCAGACATTCACATTCGCTAGTTAACTGTTAAATGTTAAAATTGGTTGTTTTTCAATCTGCAAATTAACATTGACTGGTTTTCAAGACCCAAGTTGGGATAGGTTGGAAGTTCAAATTTCCAAGATAACAATGAATTTCCATTGTGAGGATTAGAAAAAATGGCCATTAATTAATGGGATATCAAAATTTCAGGTAAAATAATAATTACAGAATCTGTAGGAAGTTTGGAATCCCAAAACAGCTGTGGAGTTTGGATTTTTGAAAAATATTCTCTTCATGTATGTTATAAATCCAAGTTATAGTACACCTTGGAAATTAAGATTTCCATTATAACTGTGGAGTTTTGATATTTCATTGTTTGAATTTGAATAATTTCCATTCGTGGGTTTTCAAACTCCAATGTAAAATAGCATGGAAATTCCAATTCCCAAAATAACTTTGGAGTTTTGATTTTCTATTGTTAAAACTTGGGAGAATCTCTATTCATGGATTTTCAAAATCCAATTGGAGACATTGTGGAAATTCTAATTTCCATGAAAACTTTGGAGTTTACATTTTCCATTGTTGGAATTGAGACAGTTTTCCATGCATGGAAATCAGCATCTTTTAATGGTATTTCTGGATCTCCAAGGTTAAGATGGAATTTCAAAAAACCCACTATGGACTTTAAGTGGATTTTAATAAACACCTATCCGTTTCCCTCAAAAAACCACAAGATATCCTTGCTTGGTTTTTTACATACTGTGGAATTTATGATATCCATACAAATACCACCCAAAAAAAAATGTGGACATTTTGAAAATTTTCCAGTGATTAGGCCTAAAAACTTTTCTTTAGGCCTAATTAGGCCTCAGGTTAGCTTTAATGAATGTTTAGGATACTCTCTCTATTGGTAAAACAATGACCTGTGACCTGCAAAAGAAACCTGTCGTTTGGACTCAAGTACGTGCTGTGTACCTATTTTTAGTGTGTGCGCTAAAATGCATCACGTCAACATATGGATCAACCAAGCTTTTTGTGAAAATTCACTTTTCTGCATAAAACAACCAAATCGGTCTATTTCATGTGAAATCAGGTGAAAAAGTTGATAAAAGGCGATTCTTAGGTTTTTTGCTTAAATATATGCAAAAGACAGAAACCACACTCAAATATTTGAGCTTAAGTACACTGGAACAGGGCTGTGAGTAAGAAAGGAATCTGTCACATGGGGTTTAGGTGTCAACATTTCTCCCCCCATGTGTCTTGTTGGGAACAGGTCCAGTTTCTCTACCTGCGTCAACAGTACAGTACTTAAAACAAAAACAAAACAAAACAATGGGAAAAAAAAGCGGGGGCTCTGGTGACGACTGTCCGTGTTCCCTTTCTTTGTCCGTCCCAGTTCTCGCGCATGTATCATTTCAAAATGGCGGATCATGGTGATCCGAAAAAATCGGTGAGTTTTGCTGTTATTATAAATAATACGTCTTATATTGGTTCATATGCACACAGAATGAACTGGGTGCATGAAGGAATCTTTATACTGACGCAGAAGAACGTCTGCTGGCAAGGTCGATCGCGAGTAAGGTGATATGTCCTCATCTCATCTGGGATACCCCTTCACTTATTAGCATTTGAATAGGGTGTATTGTTATCGTTCTTTATCGTGTATTGTTATTGTTATCGGGTGTATTGTTATGTCTCGTTCTTAAAGAGAAGAAGGCAATATGCAAATAAGTGAACGGGTATTCTGAAATCGCTCCCCAATCTGTGTCCCCTGATCTAAACTGTAAACGAATACCTGCTAGCCACATATTCGCATGAGAATAGCGTGTATTGTTCGCTGACTTCAGACAGTGTCCCTACAAGAAGACAGCTGAAGAAGACAATTATCGATCAGAAGTGGCAGGGTATTTTGCAATTACTCGACAGTCACCTTGTTGGGCTTCGACAAAACACTGACCCCCTATAAAATCAATGGGAAACTTTCAAGATGGCGGTCGCGTTGCAGATTTCCGACTCTTGTTCTCCTTTTACTGGTTAGTGGAGGTTTTGTTGACGGAAAATCGAGCACAGAATAAGATTGAATATCAGCAAGCATGGTATTTGTACCCGCTAGAAAATTAAGTAATAAAAATAGCGAGGAAATTCTGGCAAATAAACATGCACGCAACTAACCGCGAGCGACACGCACACGATTACATCAACCGGAAGTTTATTAGGGAAAACACGCATGAGCCCAGCAAATTGACCAGCTCTCAACTGTGTGGCTTCATAGCTCAGTTGGTAAGAGCACTGCACCGGCATCGCAGAGGTCGTGGGTTCGAATCCCGTTGGAGTCACTTGAATTTTTCAAGTGCATATGAGGCAATTGCTTAAATTGTCCAGCAAGTGTGAGGATCATTTCGTCAGTTGATTTCTAAAACCACACTTCATAATCATTTCTTTC
>BLFK01000078.1:2294223-2335555 GCA_014634185.1 Astreopora myriophthalma | reverse complement strand
CCTAACATGCGGCCAATTTGAGAGAATGTCATGTATCACTGAAATAAAATTGTCTTGGAAGTGTCTTCAGACCATTGTGTTAAAAAACAGTATATAATTCTATTATTTATTGTTTGAAGAGCTTTGATTGTTAAATGTTGAAAACAATGGGCAAAAGGATAGAAAGGAAGCAAGGCAATGGGGGAATTCAATTTTAATTGTAATCATTAAATAACATTGCTATTTATAAAACAGTTTTCTTTTAAATTTGTTACAATGTGTAAAACAAACAAACTTTTCATCTTGTTTGACATTTGCAAATGTAATATTTCTTCCATTCCCTAATTTAGGCCTGCAGAACTTGAGAACACATGCTACATGTTAACAAGCAAGCAAAAAACAAAGACCCAAGATTTCCTTGATCATTCCAAATATCCTGTTAGGTTGGCACTGGGGGAAGTATGCACTTGCCTCCCATAAAAGTTGCTGGGCTTGAATCCTGCATGATGCCTCCCATGGCTTTAGTTTTCTCGCTGGTTTTCATCATTGCTGTGATGGAGAAATTTTCCCCAGGTACTCTGTTTTTCGATCCTCTTCTTAAGGTGGCTCAAACCAGTTTCAACACTTTCAAGAGACTCAGTTGTTAGGACGATTGATACTACAACACTGTATCACGTATTAGCAATGTTGTGGTACCATATAAAACGGCAATTATTGCTGAATAAAAAGCAGTCATTATTGTGACGCAAGACGTAACCATGGAAAGGGGAACGCCCTGTAAAAGCACCCTTTATTTTGGCTTTAGTTGCTCATATCTCAAAAACGAACTCGGTGACCCCCATTTTTTATTGCTCAAAAGTGATCAACAGACAAGATGAAACTTTTTGCAAAGTTTGAAAAAATTCTGTGGAGCAGATTCAGAGCCACCTTAAAAAAAATAAATAAATAAGGTGGCTTAGAATCTACTCCACAGAATTTTTTGAAACTTTGCAGACAGTTTTATCTTGGTCTGCCGATCACTTTCAAGCATTAAAAAATGGGGGTCACCGAGTTCGTTTTTGAGATGCGAGCAACTAAAGCCGAAATATAGGGGGTTTTTATAGGGCTTTCCTGTTACCATGGTTACGTATTATGTCACAATAATGACCGCATTTTATTCAGCAATAATTGCTGTTTCATATGGTAACATAACATTGTTAATACGTGATAGTGTTATAGTGTCAATCTTTCTGATAAGTGAGGCTCTTGAAAGTGTTGAAACCGGTTTGAGCCACCTTAACAGTAACTAGCATTTCCAAATTAGTGTCAGGAATGATGTGTTTTATTCAGTGGTCAGGGTTTTCATTAAGAACTGAACTAGCAGGAAGATAGTATAAAGTAATACCGTAACGAGAATCTAGGAGAAATTAACTTGGAGAGTGCTGAAGGCCATCAAAATTTAGCCAGAGAATTTCACGTAGTACCCAGAGAATTCTCTGATCTCTGATGCCCAATGAGCACCCAGAGTAGTTGTCTGTTACTCAGTCTATTTCATCTATTTGCGGGAAGTTCAAGTTGATGGCAGGGTGAATGAGAAATTAGGGCATGTTATTTTAAGATTAGGATAGTCATGAAAGTGATGAGCAATATAGATCATTTTTCTTGATTGGTTTTCTGTGGAGAAATTACTTAATGTCAATCATGCCGTGATAAGCTCAGTTAGCCTAGATGAGGATCTGTGGAAAAATAAACTTGATTTAGTTAGAAGTTTTGAAGCAGACTACTTTGTCTCATTTCTGACATTCAAATTAGGTCTGAGGAAGCCCCAGAATTGGGACACTTATTGTGGATAAAGTACCTTTCACAACAGAGCACTGTCAAGGTATCCTACATGCATTGGTACTGAGAATGGGTTGTTCTTGATTGATTATCATTCGCATTTTTTTATTTCCTTCAATGAATTATTTTTATTTCTCTTATACTGAACAGGTCTGCTGCCCTGAGGAACACTGTTGTGTTGTGTGATGACTTTGAGGTAATACTGTGTGGATCCAGTTTTATTTCATTTCACTGGTACATGGCTGTTGTGGTTCGAAACAACGTGAAGGTTAAAATGATTTCAACCAAGTTTGAATTTCAATTTGCTTTGCCCTCTTATCCTAATTATTCATAATCATGAAGAATTATTTGTAATTGTTTAAAATCGTGAATAACCATTCCTGATTGTGAAGAATTAACGATTAGGATGCAAAGAAAATCAAGGTTTAAGCTAAGTTGAATTCATTTTAACCTGAATTTCAGGCCTTATATGAAATTGATGTATGAACCTGACATTGTGCTTGTAAAGATGTGATTGTAAGTTATACTTTTTCTTCTTGTCTTAATCCCAGAGCTAGCATGTATCCCTTTCTGCCTCGTACTTCATGCTTTTTAACTTTGATTTATTGCTGATTGCAGGATAGCAAACTAGCGAAAGAACCCTTTTTACATCTGCTGCACCATCCAGTGCAAGTGACAATGTTTTTCTCCAATGTGGACCTTCATGGTCTCTGTTTGGTTGTTTTTTTAGAGCCCGTAAGGACACTTGGTTATGTTTAGAACTGGCCTCGACTTCTGCTTCTGTCTATATGGAACTTTTGAATTGCAATTGATGTAGAGTCTGTAGTATTTAGAAAAATAAAGGACTCTCAACCAGAGGCTGGTTTTCAGCCATTAATTTTGGGTTCCTGAGGACACCTTATATTATGCTTTTGTTTCAAAGGTCGCCCCATCTTTGATGTGAATTCATCACAGAATCCTCCTCGTAAACAAGAATTTGTCAAAGGAAATTCACCATTATCTAAACAACTAATCAGTCTTTTCTTTGACATGGATCTGGGGTGCGTTTCTGGAAAGCTGCACGACTTTGACTACACTTAAGCCAGAATCTTTAACTCCAGGCCCCAGTTGTTCAAAGGCCGATTAAGCTAACCCTGGGTTAGAGTGAACTTTGATTCCTGTTTCTTTACAAATGCACAAAGATTTTCCCGAAAGATTTTTGCTTGTCACTTGTGACTTACACTTTTCTTCCGCTTCGGTCTAAAACCACTTTTTGAAAGTGTTCTCAGAGGGAGAAATTAAAACGTCGGTTAATTTTTAATCGAGGGTTAGCATTAATCGGCTTTCGAACAACTGGGCCCAGGAATTCTGAAGACTTAGCTTTACTTAGTTATCAAGTAGCTGTAAGTCAAAGGAAACTTTTGGCCTTTTTGACTAAAACTAGTTAGACTTTCCTGTATTTTTGTAGCCCATCTGAATTAGTAATCAGAGTGGTTTTCAGTTGAGGGTCGTAAAATCGGAACCAAAGTAATTTGAGAGCAAATCAAGGAAATACACTTTTCACCCAACCTCAAGTCAAAGTCACAACTTGGTTTTTCTAGCCAATCAGAATGCAAGGCAAGTAAAATTGGTTTGAGTTTTTGCATCTGATTGGTTGAGAAGATTGGTTTTACTAGCCAATCAGAATGCAAAGCAAGTAAAATTGGTTTGAGTTTTTGCATCTGATTGGTTGAAAAGTTGACTCAAGTATTTCAGTCCGATCATAGGGCAAACCACAACCAAAGTGTAAGTACTTTCAACACTCAAGTGAAAACTGCTCTATACCCTGTGATTGACATTTTAAGATATAAGATAAAATAACATGGTTATAATCAAGATTACATTTTTGTATATGTTATTACTCTGGATGTTTTTACCTATTTCTACATATTGTACACAGTACTTTTGTATTTGTTTTACAATATTGTTTAAATATTTTGGTGTGGAAGCAATAATAACTGATAATTTTTCATTTATAAAAAAATTCCCATTTGCTTTATTTGAAGTCAAGCCTATTTTCCTTGACAGAATAAAGAAATAAAACTACATGTGTCCTTGTACTTCACTCTTCGTACCAACCTACGAAATAATGCAACAAACGGCATTCAACAGAATAAAACTGTTTTAATTTTTACAGTATTTACCAGCCCAACTATTCATTGTTCCAGCCCTTGACAAGCAAAGAGCTTGTCCTCTGCTTTCTGAAGTTCACTCTTGCTGTTGATTGAAAATCTATTCAAATGCTCAATGACAGAGGCATGAGGTGACTTTAGTATAGCTTCTTGCACAACCCACCCTGTGGTGTCTTACTAAGGGCAAAAGCATGTGCTGTTGTAGATGCAAATCAGTCTCATTTGCATTAATTTGAATTCTCATTTGAATTCTCATTTGCATTCTCATTTGCATTCTCATTTGCATTCTCATTTGCATTCTCATTTGCATTCTCATTTGCATTCTCATTTGCATTCTCATTTGCATTCTCATTTGCATTCTCATTTGCATACAATCTCGTCATGATAACGAGGCTTTCTTGGAGACACATCGAGTTTTATTTGGTTTTGCTTTACTGTAGACTGCAGCCGTACTAAAGTTTATGAAATAAAATCAATCGGGAGTCGCCCACACATTTACGCAGATATTTTCGAGCTTTCTTTTTTCTTAAAAAGAGGGGTAAAAATATAGTTAGTACGTTTGTAGAAGAAATTTTCCATCCATAATCACAGTCGTCTGGATGGCACAAGTGATAGTACGCTGGACTTAGACGCGGGAGGTCAGGAGTTCGACTCACAGCTGGGGCAACGCAGAGTCTGAAAAGAAAGGTAAGTGTCAGTTGTCAGACAGGTATATCAGGTGAAAAGGTGAAGAAGTATCATCGAAAAAGGTGAGTGATGACGCTGAAAGTGGTAAAAGAAAAGAGGTAAGCATAATAGAAGAGGAAAAGAAGAGGAGGAACCATGTCAAGGAGAATAAGGAGAAAGGGAGCCATGCCAGAGAGGACAATGAGACCGAAGGGGAGTCGTAAGGGGAAGAAGAAGGACAGGGGTAGATGAGAGGGGGTAGATGAGAGGGGGTAGATGAGAGGGGGTAGATGAGAGGGGGTGAGCAAGGGGAGGGAGGAAAGAAGAATTTTTTATTATTTTTTTTATTTTTTCGAAAAAATTTAAAAAATGCGGCAGGCAGCAACAGCCAATCAGATTGCAGTATTTCGATCAAAACTGATTTTTGACCAAAATTGACCAATCAGAGAACTAGAATTCTGCATTCCGACATGATGATCGAAATGCAAATTCAGAGCTCTCTGATTGGTTAATTTTGGTCACGTGATCGAGATCATGCAATCTGATTGGTTGAAGTTGCTGCCTGCCGCATTTGCATCGCGTTTGCGTTGCCATGGCAACTCGTCAACTCAAAATATGACAAAATTCTCGCTATCTGATTGGTTGATTTTAGTCACGTGCTCTAAATCCTGCAATCTGATTGGTTGAAGTTGCTGCCTGCCGCATCTGCATCGCGTTTGCGTTGCCATACTAACTTATCAACACGAAATATAAGAAAGTTCTCGCTATCTGATTGGTCAACTTTTGTCGTGTGATCTAAATCCCGCAATCTGATTGGTTAAATTTGCTAAATGCCGTATTTGTTTTCGAGTTTCCCAAAATGAAAATACCCAAAACAATAAGAAAGTAAAATTCCGACCGTATTTTCCCAATTTCCACACAACACATCCGACTTGAGTATCAGCTACCCACCGTAAAATAAAGTTTGATACCTCCACTACTGTTTTGCGGTGTTTTAATTTCTTAACCATGTCATCAACCGTTTGTTTTAGGTCATCTGCGTCTGCTGCACCAACGCCTCCTGGAGATGAATTGTTTTATTTTGATTTTGATTTATGCATTTTAATGAGTACCTGGACAAAATTTGAATAAATATTTTCGTTAAACAAAAGTTGTTCCCATTGGGATGCGGTGGAAAACAATAGAATTCTGCTCGATAGAAATAGACAGAGACCACGTTACACAAAAGGAACGAAAAATTCAATGACTCGCCAACAATGGTTACTCTATTGCGTCCGGTACCAGAAGTAGAAGCCAAGCTCAAAGACTGAATATAATGTTTTAGAATTCCTCGTTTTGATAATGGGTTTACGTGCACGAAACACAGTATAAAACCAGTATGAAACCTCATTTCATAGCGGGAAGCTAATCCTCAAGTGGGCTGAGTTGTGTAAAAATAGATACAACACAGTCGGCCGGTTGGGCCATTTTCGGCGATTTTCTTTGTTTTGCATGTTTTCAAGTGCGGGAATTTGAAAACAAATGCTTGACCGATAAGCACAAAAGGAACCTGAATCGAAAAACTTGCTAAGAACCCCCTAGATTTTAGAATTCCTTACTCGTATCCCTTACTCTTACCTTTCAAAGCATGGTATTCGGCCAGGTTGAGTGAGGTTTCTCCATCCAAATCATTCCATAATACTATTTTTCCTTCTACATTTCAGGGTCGTAACGAGGTATACGGGATCAGGGATCAAAGGCCAAAAAAGGGGTGGGATCCGGGATCACAGCCCCGGGATCGGGATCAGCGGTGTTTTTCATTGGATCAAGGATCAGGCGTTCTGGATCAACAACATTTTGCAGGATAATGGATCAAAATTTCATCACTTTTGGAACCAGGGATAAAAAATTTGGGTAAAATTACGGAATCAGCGATGAAAAAATATACCTCGTTACGACCCTGGCATTTCTTCAGCTGCCTGATCCATGTTTACCAGCACAGTCTCTGGATGCAACGATGTAAGGCCGGCGTCAACTGTATTAGAACCAAACATGACCACAGGAAGGGCGACACTGATTCAGGCCTGCCAACTGCGACCAAAGCATTCCATACGAAATGTTACTCAGGTACCGTAATGACCTCACTTAGCAACTGTTTCTGCTAAAACCTATCCTTGGCCGTCCGGCACACTAATGAAATATTTTAATAAACGTATTCGTTACTTAAAAATATGATGCACTAAAAACTTTTGAAAGCATGTCAGGTTTTTAGTTTCATGTGTACTACAATATATGAACAACATTAACAAAGATCAGATGGCAGTAGGAATAACTAATCAAATGATGGTGCTTGTTCAATTTTATATTCGGAAGCATCTAAAGCAACTGACTACACTTGGAGTTTGGAAAGAAGAGCATAACAATAAAAGGTCAAACTCCCAGACGATCTTTTAACGATCCAACACCACGCACCATGGCCAGGTGCAAGATTCCTGAAAATGATGTCAGTAAATACTTCACGTCATACTGAGATCAAATTTTATTGCAGTGCTTTGGTTCTGAGGAGGGTGATATAATCAAACGTCGATGACTTTTCAGATCAGCCGATCGCATTGTACTCAGTTGAAGCCACGAAAGGCAAACTGGGCCGGAAGTAACCTGAACTGGTATGCTCGGTGATGTAGGAGGGCCTTTGCTGACCGCACTTATTGCATCTTGAATTCAACGGGGCATTCAAGCAAATAACGTAAATTGAAAAGGCTTTATACTGAGGATTGATATGCTTTCCTCAGAGCCAATGCTCCATACAGTTCGTTCATAACGTTGGAGGTTTAAAAACGTCCAATGAAAGTCAGTGCTGTTCTTCCAACTTTTTGGTCTGAAATCGTTTGTTGTTGGTGTACAGATCGACTTTCCTGCATTCGTCTATATCAGACGGAGCGAATTGTATCACTACCTCCGGTTATTCTATGTGCTGCCGCAGAGACAGGCAAAGAACTACTGGAGGTGGGATAGTAGTTGTACTGCCTGGAGGGGATTGCAATCCAACATGACGCGCAGAAATTAAGATCCGACTAAACTTGAGCTTGTATCAGTGGTTCTTGGTAGCTCTTCTTTCTCAAAAGTTACTTAATTTTTCCAGCAGTGTAGAGACCTCCAAGTGCAAACTGTGATGTACTTGATTGTCTAGACTAGTCCAACACACTGTCCAAGCTGAATGAACTTGGAACCCATTCTATAATGCTACTGGGTGACTTTAATGTGCATCACAAGAACTAGCTCCAAAGTCGCACTACCGATACAGCTGGCCAGCAGACTAAGTCCCTTACAGACTCTCTTGGCTTACATCAGATTGTGACAGAACCAACAAGAGGAGGTCAGATTCTTGACCTCGTTATGACTGATTTACCCGCTACAGCTACGACTCTTGTCAGCCCTGGAACGTCAGATCGCAACCCATTGGTGGAAATTTGTAAACTCCCTGTCTGGACGTTCTGGCCATTCTGACATCCGGGCCGGTTATTGAGTTAGACAATGTCTCCTAAAGCGCCCAAAGAGAAGGCTGGAGTGTTCTGCAGCTCTTTTGCAGATAAATGTACACTACCTAATGGCGATGACCGAGCTCCAAACATTGGAAAATCCACAATCAGCTCCCTGGAGAACACTATCTTCAAGCCAAAGGACATTCATAACATCCCGAGACAACTGAAGCCAGACTAGGCTAGTGGCGCCGACAAAATGCAATCTAGAGTCCTGAAAGAATGCAGTGCGGAGCTTACAAGTAGTCTCTGTCGCCTCTTTCGGCTGTGTTTTTCACAGGGCGCATTCCCAAGTCAGTGGAAAACTGCTTCGGTAATACCAGTGCTCAAACGCGATACTAAGCCAAACACCTCGCATTACCGTCCAACATATCTCTCCTGAGCTGCATCAGTAAGGTCATGGAAGCCGTCATGAATAAGCAATTACAGAAGCACTCATTTGCTAACGATTTAATCTCGAGCCGGCAGTATGGATTGAGAACTGAACATAGCACTGTTGATCTCCTGACAGTCTTATCTCGGAAGTGGAATACATGCCTGGACAAAGGAGAAGAGGTATGCGTTGTAGCCCTTGATATCAAAGGAGCCTTCGACAGAGTGCGGCATAATGGACTCCTTGCCAAGCTGGCCGCCAAGGGCATACCTGGAAATTCCACACTTGGCCTCAGAATTCTCTCTCTGGAAGATTAATTAGTGTCGTCCTGTCTGGTCAATCATCCTGCACACATCAACGCATCGGTGCCTCAAGGTTTAGCTCTCGGCCCGCTTCATCTTCTCCACCTTGGCATTGATGATCTCTTGAATGTATGTGAGAATGATTTATACATGTATGTTGATTACTCGACTCTTAATGCTCCAATTGGATCGACTGAGGAGTTTGACTTGATAGCTGCCAGCATTAACAGAGGCCTTGAAAGGATGAGAGTCTCGGGTGATGATTGGAAAGTTGCTTTTGAGCCATTCAAGTGTAAGGCCATGGTAATTTAAGGAAAAAGACATCCATGTAGTCCACTCCTGCTGTTTGGGGAACACTTCCTTGAACTGAAGGACCATTTTGAGATTCTAAGGGTATCCATAGACAATACGCTCATTTAGTCTAAACACCTGTCACCTGTATCTGGAAGGGCTGGCGAAAGGATTAATTGCACTGAAGAAGATCGCCAGCAAACTTGACATCACTGGCAGAACGACTGTATATAAGGCTCAAGTCAGGAGCGCTATAGAGTATGCCTCACTTACGGGGATAAGCGCGCGTATCAACTTTCCATCTCCACCAACTTGATAACATCCGAAGAAAGGCACTTCAAATCATGGGGATTGATGAGGCCTCTGTACTGCAGATGACTATACCGAATCTTACTCGCCGGGGGGTAGCTGCTGCCACACTATTGTCTACGTAGGACACACATCTGTATGCCCAACAGATCTGCAATGTATGCTACCGCCAACATATGAACGGAGACGAGTGACCCACTGTCCAGCTTGGCTATGCCTCTCGAGCATACACCTTTAGCAGGAGATTTGTCCATTTATGGAATTCCCTTCCTGTGTCGTTGGAGCTTTCTCTGATACTGGCCTCCAAGCTTTTACAAATGCTTCTTCGCAGACTGTAACCTTCTTTGTTATTATTCTAATTATTACTTTTATTTCGAAGTGCCAGTGAACCATTGCTTGGCCCCCAAGAGCTGTCATTTAGAGTTTGCTATCTGTGCAGAATGTCTAATGTAACTATTGTTCATGCACTGTATATACACTAAAAACAGCATCTACTTTTGCATGTTTTTCCCATGCATGTCCTCATCAAAATGATACTTGACGTTAATTTGAGTTAATTTGACTTCTTAGAGTAGCACTCTACTGACCGGCGCTAAATCCACTGAGGCTTAATAAACGTTTATTAAGAAAAAATGTTCATCAGGGGCTGGAATTCTATCCAAGTAGAACACGTCAGAGCGCTTACAGCTTGCGAGAGTGGGTCTTGCGAGTCTCGCTGAAGATGCTATAAGACTTCTACAATTACGGTATCATGTAACAATCTAAAGGTCGCTATTAGCGACCTTTAGATTGGAGTACGAGTACGACTACGAGCACGAGTTTTCCGTTCTGAGCACGCGCATTAGGATTGGAGGTCGAATTTTTTCGAACTGCGCATGCTC
The DNA here is from genome assembly GCA_014634185.1 of Astreopora myriophthalma. Classification (NCBI taxonomy): domain Eukaryota; kingdom Metazoa; phylum Cnidaria; class Anthozoa; order Scleractinia; family Acroporidae; genus Astreopora; species Astreopora myriophthalma. The sequence goes on along the minus strand of BLFK01000078.1, from coordinate 2,325,268 downwards.
GGAACGAAAAGCTCGTACTCGTAGTCGGTCGTACTCGTACTCCAATCTAAAGGTCCCTAATATTATAACAGATCGAAGCCGTACGATCAAATAGCCGCAAATATTGCACCAAAAAAAAGCACCTCTACCCTCCCACCCTTGATACTCAGGACGTTTTTCCTTTCGGCTCTGGGACGGGTTTAATATTTCTTTTATTGCAATTGTATTTACTTCAATTTGACAATATCAACAACTTGTAGCTTTCGTGTGGAGAAAAGTGAAATGTTCTAAAAATTACAAGGCTTTGAGAGACAAAAATTTCATTTTTTCTTGAATGTATTCTCCATCATCCATTTATCGGATAAACGATTCCGTGTCAAGATTGCTGCAGTCAAATAATCTGACCCTATTCAACTTACGTTTCTTCGTGGAAGCTTTGAAATCTTACCTACGCAAGAGACTTTGCGCGAACAACAAAAGGACAGCGACACAGGCCTAGATGACACAGACAGCAAAGGGCAAAACGTTATGTCGTTTCCCGTGCGAATCGTTCATTTGACACAACAGTTTGTACTTCTGCGCAATTAATATACGCTTGCATGTTGCCACAGCCTAAGACGATTTCCTGGTGCAAATAAACAGAGAGCAGCGCCGACAATGATTGAAAGGAAAATTTGGAGTTTTATACTGTAAGGCAGAGACGACAAAGGCCAAAACAGCAAGGCCTGAAGGTTAATCGCTTGACGGTCTTTTACAAAATGATGAACAACCACCTACAGCATTCCCCTCTCAGCTTGATCTGATAAGCGAAAAAAAAAACTTCATCGAATATATCTAATCAGGAATCAATGGTGATAAGCCTTGTCGAGATTGATCAAACATCGGAATAACGTTAATCACATCCGAAGTTTTATTGAAATACGAGCAGTAAAATCTTCATGTAAATCGTTAGCCGTTACCTAAATTACATCATCAAGCATTTGGTGGCCAAGTTAAAGTTTATTTGATCCTGCACACAGAACGTGTAGATGGTTTTCAGATAACGTCATATTGGTGTACTAAAAGCTGGTTATAGTGATTATTTTATTTAACTTCGTCATGGTACAACGCTCAGAGGTACCGTTACTGGTTATTTTCTAAGGCTGGTGGACTGCGCATGCGCAGATGCTCTGGTGCATCAATTCATTCCAAGTGTAGTAAAATAATGGTAGCTACTTCATGTAGGCACTCACATTACCCACTAATATTATATGGCTAGCTCCGTAAGCGGGCAAGATGAACCAAATCGTGCGCTGTGATTGGCTACCTGAGCGGGCAAGATGGAGCTATCTTGCCCGCTCGGGACCACCCGCCGTGTCCCGCGCGAAAAATTTCCCGAAAGTCATATAATAAATCCTTTATTGACCAAGCTTTTTCGGTCAAGATGGCTGGATATTGGCCTCTCTCGGTCCGTAAAAACGCAAAAAAAGAACGAGGCCAATATCCAGCCATCTTGACCTCACGCTTGGTCAATAACGCATATATACAGCGGTCTGTGTAAGGTCTGAGTGAGGTCTGGGTGAGGATCTACTTTAGCATCTTCAAGAACTTACCAAAATAATTGTACGAAAGGGGCCCGCGTCCTTATCTTCAAATCATGATTACTTCGAGACCGTGATAGACCTATTGTTCAAAAGAACAAAGGACAACAAGTAGTTAATATGCACGTTAGCAGTGATAGTTCTTGACAATGTAATAAGTTCGCAATTCCTGTTCGTTTAGTCTCTTCGTTAGTAAGATCATTGTGTAACTCGTTAGTTTCGATCTGTTGTAATATCTTTATTTGGATTTGTAGACGTCTATTGTTAGAAAAGTTAAGTTTAAAAAAAGTAGGTAAAAGTAAATCTTCGAGACAACTATTGTATGACTTAAAGGTCGCAATATCCAAACACAATCTTATGCAATCGTAATAGGCTTCGCTTCCGGCTGAGGAATCACAATTCAATTTCGCCAGCCTTTCCCTATTTAAGCTATAGAGGACTTTTTCCGTGTTTACATAGCCTCATCTAAACACGAGAGGGCGTTGGGAGAATTCAAGACAGTTATGTAACTGTCGAGAATTCTCCCAACCCCTCGAGTGTTTAGATGAGGCTATGTAAACACGGAAAAAAATCCTCTATAGCTTTTATAAAATATTCTGAAAAATAAGTCGACAAATGAAGGAAAATGCTGTTTGTTTTACTTCTTGATTGAAACAGGTTTTCTCGATACACGCTCAAAACGCCCGTTTGACAACACAACCAATCAAAATTCGTGTGATATCACAACCGTGTTTACATACTCTCATCTAAACACACCTATTGACCAATGAGAGCGCGCGTACTATCCTTATTATTTTATAAATAAATATACGCCTCCTTTGCATGGATTCAAACTTGAAAGGCCCGATGTCGGGTCAAAGACATACTCTAGTATCGGTCAAAACAAAATCTTACTTTGGCTTAAGCTGTCCCGAAACCGCGACCGGAATCAAAGATCCAAAAGTTCTTATAGACCTAAAAGCTTGTTGGTTTTAGCCCAAATGGTAGAAATGTGGTAGTTCTAAGATAACAAATTCAATGTGTTGAAATGTAGGAAGTTTTCTTTACCTTGCTTTTAATTTCCCTATTGTTAAATTTATAGTAGTTTATTGAGTCAAGCGAACAACTGAGGGCGATACCCGTGGGAAAGGCGCGAATCGACCGACTTACTCGAGGGGGTCAATATCGAGAGTAGAGCGTTCCTAGTATAGCGCATGGCAGATAGCAAAACCTCACTGTAAAGCAGCGGGAACCACTCCCGTTGAAGGACTTCGCAAAATGAATTATGAATAGCTAGAGCGTGAATGGGAAAGCCCTGGGAAAAGGTTGCTTCCAGCAACAGTTCCCCTGGGACTACCACATGGCATAAAATAGGCCGGCAATTAGCATACAAGTCAAAGGTCCGTCATCAATAGTCCCTCAATAGGCCATTTGTATGATGGCCTCATTTTATTAACATGACAAGAATGCTTTGTCAAGGTGCTTTCTTATTCAGATTTTTCTACTCTCTATGGGATAAAGAGACAATTAATTGGTAAAATTTGCCTGACTGAAAGGATTCTAGCCTTGGTAGTAAATAACACCATCATGGAAATAGGCTACAAAACTGCCTTCGCTCGTAACATGAGTTTTTACTCTTCATGTGACGTGCAAACTGTGACATGAGCACCTCTAAAGAACAAATGTGACTGTCAACTATAGCTGTTGGACGTACCTCTCGCGTTTCATGTTTTTCAACGACAACGTAGCTGGCCTGTCGGAATCTTGAGTCGTCTCGTGGCAAAACAACCTGGAGCTTTTTCGTTACAAGGTACCTCATGCACCCATCCGTGGTGGGGTTCGTAATATTCCAACCACAGCGAGATAACGCAACTTCAGTTCCTGGCAATGGGATATCCGTAGAACGACGATTACCGTTAGCTTCAACGCGAAGAATGTGAGAACAAGAAAAGCTTGAATAGTAAGTTACTTTTGCTGAATTTGCAATTTAAATGACTTTGGGCCGCGGGCGTGATCGCGAAGCCAGCCGCGCGCGTGGGAAATGAGGAAAAAAAGACTAAGTTCTATACATACAATTTTCGTGGTTGTTTTTGCACATACAATTTTCGTGGTTGTTCTTGTACATACAATTTTCGTGGTTCTTTTTGTTCCGGCTTTCAAGTGAAATGTTCCAAAACGTACTTGATTAAAGCTATATATATGTTTATTTCCAAAGGTATAATTCTCGACCACTTGTACCCCCCTCCCCGCCCCTTTCCCCGGGTGAACCTATCCCCGCCATTTCGAGCGTGACTAATGATATTCCGATCTTGGATCAATACGGATAAGGCTTTGCAGTGTTGATCCCTAATTGTACATTCGATGAAGCGTTGTTTTTGCAGATCTGATTATATAAGAGGGAACAGAGTAGGTGGTTCTTGACCATTTTGTGAAAGACCGTGAAGCGATTAATAACCTTCCGGCTTAGCTGTATTTTTAAGTAAACAATACCAATACACATTAACCTGGCACCGTAGGTAGCAGGGCTAATCTAGGCGGGCCAGGAGAGCAAAAAGAAGACAGCAACCGCTGAAATACAAGTAGCAAAAGATAATCTAAGAGAGGAAAAACAAAGCAAAATCAACGACAACAATATTCCAGGCACATCAGAGAAAAGAGGAAAAATTAAAATTAATGTGCTCATTCATTTATAGGCACAAAGTTGGGGATGGGGGTACAACTGGCACAAAATACTGTACCTTTTGAAGTTTGACTGGCCGAGCAGCCGCGGTTTATGAGACGTTATACCATGGTTTAACAAAGACAACTTAAGTATTCTAATTCCACTTCCCAAGCCTATCGTTAGGTCAGCCTGAGCAAGTCTGTTTTTTCATTTGGTTTTTGAATTAATTCTTTACACCCCACGCGAACAACTGCGGAAGACGCCATCTTGCCTCAACTTTTTCTGCGGATAAATGGAACGAGTATCTTTCGCTTGCTCGATCAGTCCCGACGTGACTACAACTCTCTTAAGTTCAGAGCGGATCGCAAAACCAGCCCAGAACGCCTCAAACAGAGATCGGTACACAAGATATACAGCAAACGTACGTTTATTTATTTTCCTTTAAGAAAAAACTAAGCTTTGCCGATTTTTTTCGGCATTCTGTTTCCCATATAAACCCTTTGGGCTTCCACAATTTACCGAACAAATATTGGTCAAAATCCACCAAAGCAACCTATATGAGACGCCCTATATAGCGACACTGGACATATCGATCATGTGCTGCACTAGAAAGGCTTTTTGATCAGTCTCTCAAGCTTTTTTATTCTGCTGGATTCCTGCTCGGTCGTGGCATGGGACTGAACAGCGGAGGGGTCTCCAGATACACTGCCTGCCACAGAGGAGGGGTGACGGGAGCGAAATAGCTCTAGCATACCGTGTTGTTCACTGCGTTTCAGACCCTAGAAAAGAAAGTTGTAAAAGATTGTTAAGCGAAGTTGCAGCTATATGGAATGTCAAGCGATCTACACGGTCAACAATTATGACTTGACTCACTTCTGTAATGTGAGAGTAATTTCGAGAAACTCGCTGTAATAAAAAGTTTGATTGATCTAACCTTCATGTCCAGCAGTTTCTGGAAGTTGGATGTGTCAGTGTCCTCCATCAGCTTGATGTAATTATCGATAAATCCAACGACAGGATCATGCGGTGACATGACCACCTGACAGCAAAAAGATGAACAAAATTTTGTCTGAATTCTAGTAACAACCACACTATGAAATAAATCTTAAAAAACTGCCTGAAGCGAAGGTTTTTGCGAGTCCTGATGCCTAGTCTAAAGTCGATTTTCATCTGTATACGATGAAAAGAATGACAAGATTTTGATTTCTTTTTTGTGTGGCCAATTAGTGATACTTAATGTGTTTTAGTATCACCCAACTAGTGGACTAATGCAAATCCTGCATTTTCATTGGCTACGCTACCAGATGACTATTAGTAATAGCCCTGGAGTAGCGAAAAGCGTGACGCTTTCTTTCGTTTTATTCCCAAATAAATATTTCTTCAACTTGCACTTGCTAACTTTATTATTGTCTTTTCTGTCCAACTAGTTGGGTGATACTAAAACAATTAGACCCTTCGCCCTCAAGGGCCACGGGGCAATAGCCCATTCGGCTTCGCCTCACGGGCTATTGACCCGTAGCCCTTGCGGGCTACGGGTCTAATTGTTAATTAGTCCCCAACCGGACACAGGCTATTCAAATTCATAATTTGCATAAAGGCAAAACCAGACCAGAACGCCTCAAACAGACATAAGCACACAAGATGCAACAAAAGTAAGTTTATTTTATTTCTTTTCTTTTCTATAAACCAAAGTCAGTTCATTTTTTTTTCTGTATTTTCTTATAAACCCTAGAAATTGTTACATTAAATGAGCATTCAAAACATGTTGAGTATGGGCTTCCTGTGATGTAGGGCAAAATAAACACCTTTAATGCTGATGCAGTTACCTTCAATATCATTTCTGCCTTTTTCATTCCCTTTGCGACAACTTTGGTATAACTAAAAACAAAACAAAAACAAAACAAAAATGGAAACCTGTGATCAGCGCATTAACGGATAAATAATGCATAATTGGCTGGATGTGATCACCTTGCAGGTGGCTTTCTCTGAACTTTAGAGCCAATTGAGGGAAGATCCAGGAGTGTTGTCTTGAGCGAATGAGTGTCCAGTAACAACTGACAAAAAGGAAGACACAAAACAAAAATGCAAACAAACAATAAATTATTGACTCTTGCTTGGTTAGGGTTACATGATTTCGAGTGCAATTTCGAATAAACAATCAGCAATAATTTCATTCAGGCAATGAAGAATCACATGCAAGGCTACTTTACCTGCTCAGCTCCAACGGTGCTAATAGGTTTGCACTTGTATAAGTTGCTGATAAATCGGGGAATAAAAGAGCTAGGAAAAATACAAATCAATAATCAGTTTTGACATGATTAGTGAAATGTATTCTTGACCACTTTCAGCTGAAAGGCTGAACTTTTTCGAGAGTTCAGTGGTTTACATATTTTGATAAAGATCTCTCTAAACTGCAAAAAAGTAATAAAACAGCTTTAATAACATAAATTGGAATGCACGGCCCTGCATTTTTTCTTCCTGCAACGAATACGCAACCTCTTAGTACTTCACAAAGTACTGAAAAAAAATTCATTCTAAATATAAGATGCATTATTTTAGGATTTGTCTGTTTATTTCTAGTCCGGTTTGAGATTAAGAAAATGAGTAGAGCGAGGTTTCCAAAGACTATGTATGAAGCTGCAGTAAAAACAAATATACCCTTACATAGCAGTTTAAGTACTCACTTAACAAATTTGACGCAAAACTGAGTGAAGTATTTTCTGGCTGAAGACAAGTAATCCCGAATGAGTGGCACGGCTTCTTTGATATGACCAGTGATTGCTGTTACATATGAACTCTCGTCGCCTACAGCTTCCACACTCTGCCAGTTAACCTAACAACAAACACAATGCATACTCAGAGGTCAATGTTAAATCTTTCTCTCCAAAGATCTGTCTATTGCCTTCATATTTTTTTGGAGATTCAGAACAGTATATTTGTTGATAAACAAGAGAACCAGGGATTGCCTCCTTAGAACCAAAACCAATTAGGAAACGGGCAATTACTTTGGTCAATCAGGAGAGACATAGACAATCAATTGACCCAATCATAACACAAATCAGATATGTGTTTTTAAAACTGGCTCAAAGGACAAAACAGCAATTGAAAGAGTTTTGCTCTTGTCTCTGACTGGCTGAGAAGGTGGCACACAATTTTTCAGCCAATCATTAAATGTAGAGTGGTCTAGAGCGTAGTGACTAAAAACCAATTGAAAGCAATCACAAAATTACTTTGGGGACCCAATTGAAAACTTCCTTAGCAGTTAAGTAGGGTATTATGAAGTGTCAGTGGCATCATCACTTGGACAGAATATCACCGTGCATCAAGTAAATCAAAAGCACCAAATACAGTCAAAAGCCACAAGATACTGTACCTTAATCAATGCTGTCAAGGGAGCATCACAAGCATTCTCCAAGTCTTGGACAAGCAGTTGAATACAATTTGATATGACACTATGGAAAAATGCAATAAGTCTGCCTGTTACTGGTAAGAGGTAATCAGTCAAATGAATAACAGGAAGATACAAAAAATTGCCACTTTTAAGTTTGCAGCAAACCATCTTGTTTAGTTACCTGTGGAAGACGTCTTGTTCTCCATTAAGATCAATTTTCTCTGCCAACTCAGGGTCGACTTTTTCTTTCAATTTCTCCTCTAACTGTCAACAAAGGGCAAATAACAAAATTATCAGGATTGGTTTAAACTTAATAATTATAATATGTGCCAAGCCTAATACCAGTGTAAGGTTTACATGAGAACCTTCTTCACCTGTTGAGTGGTCTCCAGACAGTAGTCCGCTGTACACAGAATACAGCAAGTCAGGCTCTGTTCTTCTTTGCTGAATTTGACTTCGCCAGTGTCTTTCAAGATGCTAGCAAGTCCTCCACTACTCCTACAGCAGAAAACAAAGAAGAGATCCCCCTTGTGAGTGTAGTTTAGTATTTCTGCGCTTAATGATAACTCAAGAGGTGCCAAGGAACTAGACCTTCAGGTAAGGGGTACGCACTCTCGTACACTCTACTCCATAACAAATTAATATTCTTTTGGTCCCTCTGCCTACTGGCCTTGGCCAGTTCTGGTCAAAATATATTTGGGGGGTGGGGAGGACCCTCTTTTGATCCACCACCACATCCCAATCTTTCATGCCACTTTTTAAACCAATCAGAACCAAAGCTCCAGGTTGCCAGTTGTACTCATCAATTTCAATACATTAATTCTGTGCATGCATCACAATTAGTTGTGATGTGAAGTATATATGAAATAATTCATATGTGAACTGCGGTTGTAGATGAAAGTGAAGAATGATCATCGCAGTTAATTTTCCAATTTAAGCAATTGGAAAGGAGAAGCCTGAAAAAATCAGGGCTTCAACGGGATTCGAACCTGTGACCTCCGCGATACCGGTGCGATGCTCTACCCTATGAAGCTATGAAGCCACACATTGGGAGCGAGGTCACTTTAGTGAGTTCATATCTCCCGTGAGGAGTGAAATGATGTGAAGTATATATGAAATAATTCATATGTGAACTGCAGCTGTAGATGAAAGTGAAGAATGATCATCGCAGTTAATTTTCCAATTTAAGCAATTGGAAAGGAGAAGCCTGAAAAAATCAGGGCTTCAATTAGTTGTGCTTGAAAAAATCAGGGCTTCAATTAGTTGTGCTTGTAAATTGAAGGGCAAACATGTGGCACAGTAGTGGAAGAGTAATTGTGTATTTCCCCCTTTCCTCCATCCCGTCCCCTTTCCACTGTTTCTTTCAGCGTAATGGGTTGCCAGGAATTACCAGCCATGTTCGAGTGGTCTCCATTGAGGAGATGGCTACCAACAATCAAAGCTACTAGATATGAGGCACCCAATGTCCACTTAGCAATTTATTTTAAACCTTTGCCTCTGGTTGATTTTCATTACTCACTTTACAGGTAGATTATTGTTCAGCACTCTGGTCGCATATTCTCTGAGGAACTTCTGGAATGCTGCTGTGAGTGATAGTAAAGGTGGTCCTGTACTGAGCTGTGAACACTGTACCATACATTTCTTGTAAAACACAAACAGTTCACCAGCACTGGGAAACACCACATTACTGCCATCCCCTTCCACAATGGGTACACCCTGGGACTTGAAATCTTGCACAAATCGATCCATGAGCTCAGACAGGTTTCTGGTTCAATAAAAGCTTGCAATTAACGTTAATTTTAACTTGATGCTCTCTTTCAGCCCCAAAAGAACAGTCCTTGAAATCTAAGCCCCAACATTGACACACAGTTTCAGTAGCATAATTGAGAAAAAAAGAGACTACTGCCACTCCCCCTGGATGGAATGCTTAGTCTATCACAGGGTTAACCCCACCCCCCTACCAACCCCAAGCAGGATGTAGCTGGTACCCATTCATGCAACTGGGATGGGTTATAAAAAGTAGGTTACAGCTAAACCAGGAGAAATGTACCATGACAGCCCATATGTTTCAAATGGACATTACCCAAGGTTAGCACTAACCTTGCTTCAAACAACTCGGCCCTGGTTGGGGAGAGACATTGTAGAGGAAAGTTTCAAGACTTGGGAAAAATCATGGTGGCCCAGGGCTCAAAGTTTATTTTTGGCTTTGGGAGCACTTGTGCGACCAGGTGTAAATTTTTAGGCGCACTGCCGAAATTTTAGGCGCAGAGTTAAAAATTTTAGGCGTACAGCTTCAAACACTTGGAGCACCTACTCCAAGAATACTTAATGCTCCAAAAAGAGCGACTCAGCCTTCATATTGTAACATGGGCCTATTCAAGCAGTATTGAACACAACGAAAACAAATAAAAGAATCAGGATATTTCACACAAGAGTTAAGCTTAGATATTAACTACTGAAGTCGTTTCGTTGAGTATCCTCACTATCCATTTGCTTGTTGTTTGCCTCACCTTTGAAATTCTGTTCAGGAAGATTTTGATTTTTTCAACATCTGGGTATTCATGAGAACTAGCACGAACTATTGGCACTATGACCCCCATTCGGCGACCAAGGAATAAGAATGGTCTACATTTTCTGACTCTGGCTAGCTTTACGGATTTTCTTACCTTGAAGAAAAAAAGGCCCTTAACCCAGATTGAGTTTTTTTAAACATGCTCTTGACATAGACACCCTTGACCCTCGGACTTAAACTTTGACATGATCATGGATTGCGCAAGAAGCACGTGCTTCATTCCTTCACTTGCTTGTGTCAGCGGAGTTGTTTACCACACAGAACGTTGGGTATGGGGAAGAAATGAACGTTCGAGTTCGGAGAATCCACTGGGAAATTAGGCTGGAAGTGACGAATAGAACACACACCGATGAAGGGAAAATGGTGCAACTTTATTACTTGGTGCCTGGTTGTGTTATATCTATGTTTACATTTATATTTTATCATTCAGAGTATCGTCAGGTGAGTAAGCACTTGAGAAGTCGCACTGTACTTTGGCTTTTAAGGCGCCGTGGTGCGACCACACATGATTTTTTAGGTGCACAGCAAAAAATCTAGTCGCATATGCGACCAGTTGGTCGTTAACTTTGAGCCCTGTGGCCTCCAACCAATCACAACCCAGTGCCTTAACCACTACACTCTCGTCCTCCATCCTTTCAAGAAGTGTTAGCAATAAGTTTAACATACTCACTTGTCTTGTGATTCAATATAGATATGGAGGTGTGGCTCAAAACACCTTGAGATGATTCCTAGGAACTTGGACTGCTTGGGCTGTAAAAAGATAACACAAAATAGCTTATTTACTTTGTTTCTAAGTGACAGCATTCGTCTCCCACCAATGTGGTCTGAGATTGATTCCCGGACATGGTGTATATGTTGTAGATACAAATGTTTCATAGGTCATTTCTTTTTAACTAGGTACATATTTTTTTAGCCAGGTATTTTTGCCATTTCTATGGTCTTAATCAACTGTTTAAAAAGTTGTTTTTGCTTACTTTTCTTTCCTTTTTTTCCTACTTTTCTATCTTTTTCCTGTCTGTTTCCTTTTCTCCATCTCGTACCATTATTATGAACCCAACTCACCAGGATGTGAGAAAGAAGAACCTTACCTTACGCCCACTGTGGTTTGAACCAGCTATCTAATAGACCACCAAGGACAACTTGCAAATTCCCTCATTTTAGTTGACTTTATTCCTATTTTAGTCCCAGACTCACCTCAACCAAAGCTTAATTTATGCCAAATGAGAACATACATGCTGTGTACTTGTAGTATCCATAACTGTAACTTAAAATCTAACCATTTCAAATGAGTGCTTAGGCCTAACCATTAATCCTTGCCATGAAATAATATAAAACTAACTATAGTCACAAAAAATGCCTGGTTATAAAGGTAAAATTACCCAGTTAATAAAAAATTAACTAGTCAAAATTAAACTAAACTAAAATTAAAAATAACCTGCAACATATACATGGGTTGAGTGTGTTGCCGGTTCTTTACTCTTGATAATGATAATAATAATATAGCTGTATTGCTCAATCTTAAATTCCCTATTGGTTCATATCCCTTCATTCCCTTATTATTATTATTATTATTATTATTATTATTATTATTATTATTAGGGGACAGCATAACAATAATAATAATAATATTAATAAGGGAATGAAGGGAGATGAACCAATAGGGAATTTAAGATTGAGCAATACAGTTAAATGACCACTGTTGGACGAGCAGGAGAGGTCTGATTCTTGTCAATGGTGGATTGGGTCGAGTACGAACCGTTTGGCACGAAAACAAAAAAAAGAGATTAAGATTGTAAACAAGCAAGCTGCTACAGTTGAATCACTCATTGTGTGAAAAATGTCATTTCATGAACTTCATGGAGCCTTAGTTTGCACTTTTCTGATGGAATCATCACTCAAGAAGAGTTTCTAATTCTTAGCAAAGAGTACTGTAGTGTAGCGGAAGTGATGTACAGGGCATTGAAAATTGTGTGGCTGACAGAGTTTCTTGTTTTAATTTGCAGGAGGTTCGGCATCTGGCTCCAGAAGCCCAAGCAGCTGTATACTGGAAGTGGCCAGCTTGTAATATATTTTGTTGTCGTGTTTCATGATTCTGTGGTGCTGGTTTCTTCCCCTATCGAATCACTACAAGTACGAGTCCAAAATTAAAATTTTCCCCATCTTTGAAGTCACATGTTCTAGATTTTGACTACGAGGAGAAAAGCTGTCAAAACTTACCGTTGTGAAACACAACGGTAAGCACAACACCATCCCATGTGCAAAAATGCTCAACCCAGATCAAGTGTACTCGTGCAACTGTAGCCATTAACCGTAGTCTTCAATGATCTTAGATTCCCTGAAATTCCCTGATAAGGGAATGAAGGGAGATGAACCAATGTCTTGTCCACAATACAGACCATACTTCTTTTATGAGTTAAGTTTTCACTAAGAAAACAAGGAACACAAAACAAACCTTATTGGTGACAGTCTTCTCTTTGGGTTCTTCATCTTCCTATAAGAAAAAATGTGACACCAAGTAATGAAGCTAAGCACTGTTGCAGAAAAGATCCACATCCCTGCTAAGGGAGACGGGTTGCTGTGATGATGAGAGGGCTTGATTCCCTTCCACTAATGTCACTGCCCTGGGTTTGATTCTCAGTTCAGCATCATACATTACTTAAGTTTGTTGCCTCTCTTCTTTGGTTTGAGATGTTCTTCTCAGGGCAATCCAGTTTTACCCTCTCCTCAAAAACCAAAATTTTATTTGATTCACAGTGTCCTTGATTAGTGCTCCAGTGCTATTTAATTGACACTTAAATGAAGATCAATCAAAATTCCAGAACCTAGGGGGCACACAATTCCTTCCAAGACATCCTATATCTGATCCTTACCTCAAAACTATGATGGATAAACCTCTGCGCCAATAAATTTTCAAAAGCAGTTGTTCGCTGAATGGCAAACAGCAGAAGTTTGACGTCAATATCCTGACTTCTAGCTGTCATGATTTTTGACAAGTCTTTTCTACAGATCAGATTGGAAGAATTCACAGAAAGTAGTCCATAATGATAAATTCCTTAGGGATTGTAAAGCAGGTGAAAAATATGAACACTTCAAAAATTGCCTCCTGCTTGAGGACAATTGAGGCATCAAGGGATCCTTTTTGCTTTCCTCCAAATGTGATATCCTCGCAGGAGGCAATCTTCACTTACGACCAAGTATTTTGCCCACTTTGTTTAACATAAATCAGGCATAACATGAAATGAATAATGAATAAGATCATCCAAGATGAGTGTGAATAAGATCATCCGGATGAGTGTGGTCCTGAGAAGGACTGTTGTTATGACATACATGCTGACTGGTTGAGAAACTATTAAAAATTTTACATAAGATAGGGTCTTAACATCATTAATGTCGACATCCCAAAACACAACTGTTAAGTATTTGAAAGTGGCATTACTTGGTTGTTCTACAGAATTCTTCACTGATTCGCTCCTCTACATGCCATTCAGAGGGAAATGTTCCTTGAAAGTCTTCATCAAATTTGACTAAAGCTCTTTTTAGCCATGAGTAGCGACGGTCAATTTTATCAAGCCATGCAACCTGCCAACACGAGAAAGGTATTGTGAGAAAAATGTGAGAAAAGAAAAATGTGTAAGGTTTCACATACCATATCGAGTCTTCAAATGACAAACACAAGTCACTACAGGTTGGTGATGGCAAAGAAAACAATGGATCTCGCAATATTTTTCTAGTACTAGAATATCAGTTATTCTTCTCCTAACTTTTGTTCTTACTCTAAAGTACACCTCCAAAACAAGGAGAATACAATTGTACACCTTCAACACTTACCTCAAATGTTTCACTGAACAATTTTTGATATTCTGCCAGCTGAAGTTTGACAAACCAAGTAAGCAACTCATTTCTGTACAAGAACAAACAAATTCAGGATGCTTTGATCAGGACTCTCTGGTAAGGACCCTTTAAACCAGCTGTTCCTGCCAAACTTGCCCAAGACCTGATATTTTATTGTTTCTAATTTTGTTGTTGTTGTTGTTGTTGTTACAAGCACCCTTCACCTCAGTTATTGTTACATGTATTACATTGCACTAACACTTGGTTTGCAGTGTGGAACTAGTCCCTTACCAAATCTTAGATTTTAAACTGGCAGACTGAGAGATTATTGTCACGTACTGGTATGTTTATGAATATCAATTTGAGAAAAATTAATGTGAAATGACTGAAGTGCTGAAAAGGCCACCTGGCATTTTTTTAGCAAAACAAAACAGCCTAAGACTGCACAAAATTTTTGAATTGTTACAACTGTTTGTATTAATTTTTTTTTTCAAGCACGCCAGTAGCATTAAAGGAAACATAACAGCCTCCATTTAAATTTAGTGAAAGTGAAGAATAACAATAGGAAATAACAGGGCTCAAAATTGTGACAAACACGGCGCCAATGCGCCTAACATTTCGTTGTTGGCGACCAAAAATTCTGGTCTAGTCGCCACCTTGGCGACTAGATTTTTATACTATTTAGATTAAAAAATTAACAGGTCAAGTCCAAAAGTACGTTAACTTGTCTAGTTTTATTTTCAGCTTGAGAAAAAAGATCAAAAAAAAAAAAAAAAGCAAAGTCTGTCTGTTCTGACTTTTGACATTACCCTTTCTCCCTTTTAGCGTGGGCTCAGAATTTTAAGTTGGTACTTCAGCTTAAACTGGCGACTAAACTTTTACTGCTGGTGAGTATTTTTCACCACTTAGCGTCAGAAGGCAACTGAGCAATTTTTTTCAAGCCTTTTCAAGCCTGAATAAGCTGTTTTCATTTTTATCAAAGCTCTGATCTCTAACTGCTGTCCATATTCTATTCATGAACAAAGGAACCAGATTCTTAAACATCCACCTGGGACATGCATTCTTTATCCTGGGAAACTTATGCTATTAATTGTGGTTGTGTTAGCGCCAGGACTGACCACAACCAGCTTCTAGATGGATCACTGGCTATTAAGTAACCCTTCAAGAAGTAAATTTGCAAGTGTACTTACTTGACGTTGGGGTCCAAGACATTAACTACCTGGCAAGCTTCAGCTAATTGTGAATTGGGTCCTGCCAGTGGCTGTTGGGTGTAAAAATTGGAATATTCATATGCATAAGGTGAAGATGCAAAAACTGATGTAGGAGTTAAAACAACTGAAAAGTATCAAGTTTTTTTCCTTGATGTGTTATCAAATTGCTCCCAAATTTAGAGTAATAAAAGGTGCCTAGGGATTTTCACTGACCAGGAAAAACAATGGCAACATTATTCAAACAAAATATGAGAATAAACAGAATTATTTAGGCATGTTTTCATCCTCCTCGTACAGTGTATTGCTTTGATTTTGGGACCAGTTCCTGGTTAAAACAGTCAGTAGAAGATGAAGATGAAGACACATGTAGGTTGCTGGTCGGGAGAACTAGCACCCTTTATTACTTTATATTCACTACGGCCAGGATATGACAAGGTCACAAGAATGAAGTTACCTTAACACCTTTAACTGACAAGGCTTCCTCAAAATCTGCAAGTATCTGAGTTCCAAGTTCATTCTGTATATGTTTGACTCTGAAAGGACAAAAACATAATTTTTGTTGTTCCTTATTCACCGCAACTTGGACTTAACCTTTATTTGCAAAAGCAAATTTTCCTGTATTAAATTATGATTAAAAGTAGCAGTAATTTATCAGCTTTTTATGGCAAGACTGAAAACACTCACTTGTCAGCCAGCTGCCGAATCTGTGTAATTCCAAAGTACTTTTTGAAGTGTTCCAGAACATTCACAACACCTTGAAGGAGATTGGCCACCTCCCCATAGTGTCGCTTTCTTGTTAAATTCCTGTCAATACTAACATACTTTAGACAAACAATGCAAGGCAAATAGATTAGGCACATTAAAAAAAGATTGATTTGTCAAAATATAAAAAGATAAAATTAATAAACACCACAAGATGGCACATCTGTGCATCTTTATAAGAAGGGGGTGTGCTCATAACTCTTTGCAAGTGATTAACAATTAACAACTATTCACCGAAGTGGAGGTGGCTAGAGGTGGATATTTACTGAGCCGCAAAGCTGCAAGGTAAATATCCACAGCTAGCCACCGACACTGAGGTGAATAGTTGTTTTACTATATACTAAAACAGTGAGATAATATAGCACAAAAAGATGATTTTAACTCATTTATTCCTGTAATGTTTACAATATTTTTGGGCACAAATCCTGCACGCAAATTATATTGATTAAAATATTTAATATAATAAATAACATTCCTTCAAATGGGGTTGCAAATTCTTTCTGTAGTTGAAACCATTCTGGAAAAAATAATATCATTGAACTTTGGTTTGCAAGTGAACAAGTGACATGAACTAAGGTTATGCAAGATTAATTTGCATTTGTAAACAAAGCTTTTTCACTGGCTTTTATCGATAAACTCGGGGTCAAAAACATAAACCATCACCTTTAATCACTGACAAACCAAATTTGGTCACTTTCTTTGTGTTTTCAGGAACCACTTCATCGTTAATTTAGATAATTTGTTTGCTTGTGACGGTTGCAAACCGGGATGCCTTTTTTCAAAATTCATGTGAGGGAGCGTAAAAATCGTGAGTTGCACGGAGGTAAATAGCACTGAAGGATATTTGGAGTTTGAGTAGCCAATCAGAGTGCACCTTCAATGCTATCCACTGTTTTAGTATTACTAATAATAACTATTTACTTCGCGCACGTTGATTGGCCAATTTAGCCGGACATATTCTACAGTACAGCCAATTGCCTTCATAGCGTGCTCTCCAACTCATTTCGAGAGATATAATAGACATCTTACAAACTCCATTTTCTCAGTGCATACTGAAAGTTATGTACATTTTTTTCCAGATCAATTTATAAGCCCTCATGCTTAACACTCAGTCCATAAGGTAAAATGAAAAAAATGTGGGCCGTAACTTACACTATGGCACTCAAAGTCAGTAAGTAAGAGATATTTATCAATATAATTACATCTAAAATGCATACAAATTTTTTTCGTGGGGCTTACATCAGCGTATCCACGCCACCCACCAACATGTGAAGGTGATTCAAAGTAGTTATGGAACTTGTTAGGTGTCGCTTAGCATTGTCCAGCTGCTTTATATCTCTTGTTATTTCTTTAACCTGCAGAGTGAGTGATACTGTAAGGTCGAAATACACTCCATACTGTATGACTTTCTCATTTAATTATTAGTCTCATTTAAAAACTAATCAAAATAAACAAGCCTTACAGACAAGCCAAAACTCAGTTTTGGTATACAGAGTTTGGACTTTCATGAGCCATAAAAAGATATAACTTAATGGAGTTAACAACAAGGAGTGCCTGGGTTCCAGGTGTGGTCAGTGGTTTTTTATATTAGTGCATGCTCTATGATTCCCTGTCCTCGTGAGTTGAAGCAATCTCGTTCCCAGAGCCCACGTGTCTTGGCGCTGACCAAAAGACACGTGGGCTCTGGGAACGAGATTGGAGTTGAAGGACATATGTGTTGCATTGTGGTGGGAAGAGTTAGCGTTTGGTGAAGCATTTTGTGGAGCGTTTAGTGTTTCCCCCTCCCTCCCCTTTTCCATGTTTTTCTAGCAGTGTGATGGGTGCCTGTCCTCCATGCTGCGTGGGGGCTCACAGCTGGTTTGCCAGGATTTGCCAGCCATGGGAGCAGTCTCCATCTAGGAGCTGGCTGCCAATGGTGGAAGCTCCTGGATGTCTCAGTCACCCAAACTCCATTTAGTGACACAGTTGTTAATAAAGAATAAATAAGGACACTGCTTACCATTTGCTCTGATTTATCTGCCTTCTCTTTGATATCAATAATTTTTGCAAATAACTGTTGGATGGCTTCTTTGGCTTCATCAAGTGCCTAAAAAAAGACAGTTAAGTATTTCTTCATGGGATTGTTTCCTTTTTTGACCAATCTTTAACATTTTAAAACAAATTTACATGTTATAGTTAACAAATCAAACAAGGTTGAAATAATTTTTACCCGAGATTAATTAACTATAACATGTACAATAACTCTTGCGTTAATTGCACTCTAGAAATGTTAAATAGAGGATATTACATGGCCACGCGGAGATACGAAATTTCTCTTTGAGTGTTGAAAAATATTTTAAATATAAATATTTTTCAACATTAGAAGAGGAATTTCGTATCTCCAAGCAACCATGTAATTTTATTTGTATTATATAAAATCCTCACAATACAACAAAAGATGCTTTACATGTATTCTTTATTTCAAAAACTAAGTTTTTGAAATAAAAATGATATCACACATGTGTGGATAGCATTTTTATTGATTTGCTACCACTCGGTATACCACTCAATTTTATGTAATAATTCTTGTTAACAGAAATTTAAACTATTGAACAACAGCAATGTATAACCAGACTGGGTATCTCTTCAACCAAAATTTCACCCCTATCACCATCATAGTCAACATTTCTACATGTAAAAATAGACCAGGCCTTTGTTGTTCAAAAGGTGGATAACACTATCCAGCGGATAAGAGGTAGCAAAACCGATTGCATTATCCACTGGGTAGTGATTTATACAGCGGATAGCGCTATCCACCATTTGAACAACTGGAGCTTGATTGATTACAAGTAAGTTATTACAATGCACAAGAAGATGAAGGAACATGTTGGATTCTCTTACTTGTCTTCCTTCATGACCAATGTTGGTCTGTCCCCTGACAACAGTTCTGATTTCTTCATCTAATCCCCTGCAAAAGAAAAAATTAAGACCAATTGTAACTAAAACACAAAGGAGGCAAATGTGACCCAGTACCTAGCTAGGGTACAGATTAATTTTGTATTCAGTTGTCCTGGGTTGAAATCCCGTTCTGACACCAACTATAACCACTAATGTCGTACGTAATGCAGCAATAATAATGTAAAGAAATTGGCTTCACCTGACCAACAAAAATTGCCATATTTTGAGTGAGTTTATAAGTGTTTCATGGGACAGGATACATTCGGCTCTGTTTTCTCTCCAGTTATTTCCTCACCCCTCACAACAGTACTTCAAACTCCTTCCCTCAGCATTAGTGGGGATTTTATCACTTTGACTTTTATTGCTAACAAAGTTGTTTTTCTACCTAATTCTGAGCCTCATCTTGTTCACAACTTCATCAATATTTGCAAGAGACTAGCAAGAAATTAAGACAACACCATTAGCTTATAGGTAGAGACACCTTTTACAAGGAAGTATGCAGTTTATTTAAAACCAGTCTCCATTTATAAAATTGTAATATTTACTGAATAGGGACCTTGGTGTGATCTAAGTCAAACCTGTTCAGTAGGAAAAACAGCATTAATATAGTCCACAGGATTGAAGTCTTTGCTGTCCAAGGGATCATCACTATTAAAAACCTGATTAAAAGAACATAATTATTCAAGGGTTACAGATAAAGAATCAAGTGTTTCACATTCAATGCCATTCTTCAATAAAATGATACATCTCTTTGAAACTATACAGCTGTTAGAAAACCTAGAAACTGCAAAAGGTGGATGGGTGTGTGTGCGTATGCCTTGTGTAATGTGTCATAGTTTAAATTTTGTCCTTGTTTGAATTTCTTTTAAAGCCGGTTTAACTTCTGTTTTCCAATGCCTTAGATTCCTTACCATAATCTGCAACAGTAGAGGTTCACCTAAAAACTGGTTTAACAATAGTAGCTAGACTTACATACACATGTAAGTCTAGCTATCTGTATCACTAGTTATCACTAACATTTTCAGTCTGGCATGAAAATAAAAGAAGTTGACAGAGAAAACAAGGGATTTCTAGTTTTGACAGTGAAACTTCCCTTAACATGCCAACTCTGGAACTTAAAATGCAATCAACATTTTCATTTCCTACTGCCATCAATCAGATTCATGGCTCTTTACCCCTGTCCGCCACAGTGACTTACAACCATCTCATTAGTCCCTCACTGTGGCTCACTAGTCCCACTGACTCTCTGTTCTGTCTATTCCATGATTCAACTCCTGGGCTACATGTATGCTTGTACAAGTAAAATATATACTGTAGCCAACTGGTTAGCCTTCCACCAGTGTGATTCTTATAATCTGTCATTAAAAATTGGGATTACTTGTTTCAATGACCCTATAAATCCTTTCAAGGGGGGAGTGGTCAATTAAGCATTTATTTCTTGTTTTCTTTTAAATCCTCCATGACTACACCCACTTTAACTGGAAATAACATAAACAAAACAAAGTTAATTGTGTTCGATTTCGCTCTTGATTTTTGCAGAAAGAACCGTTCCGTCTCATTTTAATGCATATAATTGACTATAAGGCATGATCTGATTTCTCCCAATCCTGCACCTCACGAATGTTTTGGCACGGTTCACCTTATGGGAAAAAAATAGCCAGTGTTATCTGTATCGTCCAATACTTAACCCTTTGACAGCCACAACAAAAAACGATCACACCCAACAAATACAGCACGGAAGTCAAATATACCTGTGATATCGCTTCTTCCACTTCAGGGGAGTAAAATATTGGCTTGGAGAGATTATCTTCCAGAAAATCGTCTTCGACATCGGCCGATTGCTGAGCGACATCGGCCGCCATCTTTGACCGAGGTGTGTTTATGTAGCCGCTGAGCAGCAGCTTGAGAGTGTCGTTTTACAAGCGAGGTTACAAAGTCATCCTGGTATTCGTTTTCAGGAGCGGACAAACCTAGAAGCATTGTCCCTCAGCAATTTTAACGCCACCGACGATTTAGCAATTTTTGAGCAAGTAATGTAGAAGGTAAGTCTAGATCCTGTTGCCTTTTCAATCATTTGACGTCGTACTTTGATCTTAGCAGTGCTGTGTCATTGTTGCGTTACATTATTATCCAGATTTCCGAACAAAATTTAAATATTAGTAGACCGCCGACATGTCGCATGTCTGAAATTTACAAATTGGCTTACTGATACCTGTCTTGTTGTATTTGTTTCCCTTGCCGATTTCCTACACCGGGTTAAGTGTTTCTTTTCAATCGCCGGCAACAAGAGGAGTCATTTTTCTCCTTTGGTCTCCAAAACTATGTGCCTTTTTGAGCAGCGAGATATGTCTGAAAATCCGTCTGGGCTGATTAAAAAAACCAGACAGTGCCGTCTGGTTATCGATTATTTAGGATAACATTTTTTTTGAGCTGAAAAGCATTCCAGGAAGTGTTCGATTTCGAGAATAAATGCTTCCTGGACGTAATCATCATTTTCTTTTTTAATTTAGACAATTTAACGGCTGCCGTGAATTGAACTTTACAGAGGATGTTTTACACATTAAGTGTGAATTTAAATACCTTTAATTCTCCTTTTATTGACAATCCCTGTAGCTTGGACAAAAAAATACATCAATAAGGCAAGATCGTGGTCTTCATAAGCTTAAGTTGAATGCAATTCAAGACACCAGAGAAGACAAAATTAAATCCAGAGATTGATTTTTATCTATCAACTCCGAAAGGTAACGTTACCAAATAGCAATTGCAACAAAAGTGTCTCATTTGAAAATAATTCATTGTCATCGAGAAAAGATTGTTAAAAAAGAATTGTACTTGTATTTAGTTGATGTGTGTTGTCATTTTCTGGATCACTGCTCTGCCCTCTGTAGAAAAACAACAACCTTGAATTGCACTGCAACATTACACAAATACATCAGTGGGAACTCAATCAATAAACTGAAGAAATAATTTTATATACAGTCATCATTGTATTTGCTAATAAAATCAAGAAATGTGAGTTGCTTAAATTTGTCTCAACAAAACAAATTCTGTTTTCTCACCCACCATCTGTGGGATGAAATGTATATATGACCATCAGTCCTTCCTCTTAGTGATTTTTGTCCAATTCTCATCTCAAAAAACAAATTTTATAAATTCAAGTTTGACTTCCATCACATGGGCATACAGGGCTCCCTGGGTAGACAAAATCACATAATAAGAACATTGTTCAACATATCTGTTAGAGAGCAGAAACCATTGATAATTATTGGTTTTCTTAATGTAATGATATAGAACGTACCTAAACAGCATAATAATTTTATGTAAAGAAGATCAGTCTGTTTTTTTTCCACTAATTTGCACTTACAAGAGGAAAAAACATCAATATGAACTTGTAAATTCTTTGTCATCTGAGACACAAATCGGTGTTTGAGAAGCAACATGCAGGAAATAAAACAATTTTACAAACAACAATTTATTTATCAGTTACAATTACAGAAAATAAACAAGTTCAGTCCCATCTGCAAATAGCAAGAGCTATTCGAGGTGGACAGAGGTATGGTGCTGCAGTCCATCATAAGTCAGTTTTACTAATACATGCATAAAAACCATAGCTTTACCTTTAATTTACTTGTACTACTTTTACAGATAATTTCTTTGGTATTACTTTTCTTTACATTAGTCAGTTTACTTTCACTTGCAAAGGAAATAACAACAGACACTTCACTTGCACAGGAAATAACAATATCAGATAACAAAATAGGTAAATCCAAAACATTAGGAATCACAGGTCAGTTAACAGAAGGGGGAATTAAGAGATCTTGAAACAATGGATTCAAAGATCATAAAAGTTACCCCATACTGCCATAAAAAAAAAAAAAACATTTAATAAATTTAGTAATTTTCTGCAACAGAGGACCACTCTTCAACATAATTATCCTCAGCCTCCATTATTGAGAATAATATATGCTTTTTAAAGGCTCTTTTCGGGAATTTTATGAGATTTTTCTTATGGATAGAGTTCAGAAGCTTAGCTCCAAACCTAGCTCAAGACCTTTGATGTGAGACTCAGTCTTGCGATTTGAGCGTAGAAGTTACCTGATTTTTGTACAAAATTCAGCATGTGATGGTTAATGTTTAATCAGTGCTTCAATTATCCTGCAATATTTATGCTATTATTGATTCCTCCATATTGCAGTTTTGAACCCTTTAAGTTGCGAGAGGTCAGCCATTGAGAACTGCAATTGTCTGGTGTTAGCCAGAATAAAATCTATCAAGTCACTGCTAGGAGTGAAAGGGTTAATAACATGTTAAGTCTGATTCAAATTTCAATCAAAGGTTTTTGTTTTTGCATCTGGCAATCACTCAGGTCAAATGGGATTTGTTATCAGTGGTAGATTTTGTATCGATCACTTTGTCTGTATTTTTAAATGGGCTGTTACTTGTCACTGTTAATGTGATGGATGGCAGTAAGAAACCAAAATCTCTAACTAGATTTTGAAGCCTTCAGTTTTCATGCACGTATGTAACCAGGAAGGGGGTTCTCATTACATCAATTGCAGTACCCTTGGTCATAATTATTCTGTTCTACTGTATTCTCACTTGTAGGATGGATTACCCAGAATGTAATTATGGGCAGTCCTGTACATGCGACCATCGGCCACCCTTTGTTCATGGTGTTTCTGCTAACTTTCCACATCTGGGTAACCGAAGCTGTGATGTAATGCTGCCAAATTCATCAGTTCCTTACACAAACAAGAAGGAACACAATGATGGTGCCATACCAAAGAGAACTAAAAGCAGCCAAGGTAGGAATTGCATTTCCACCTCAAGTCCTAAGCGAGGACCGAAGGCCTTTTCAAAGATGGCATTTGTTTTGGCATTCCATCGTACGTTATGCGTATGATGTGAATTGCTAGGTTGAGCATTCTACAGAAAAAAAGGACCACACAAACAAGAACTTTAACCAAAAGTTCTTCTCATGGTATCGAATTGTGGTAAATTTGTTTTCCACGTAACTAACTAGCCCAGAGGCTAGTAGAAGCGCATTTTCACTAGCCCATGAGGAAGTTTTACTGGTCCTGGGCTAGTGGACTAGCATTAGTGTCGAGCACTGCAGGGGTGAACCTGAGTACCTGGAGGACAACCTCTTGGTGAAAAGAAGAGAACCAAAAACAAACTCAACCCGTATGTGATGCTGAATACAGGATTTGAACCCAGGATACATTCATTGGGAGGTGACTGCTCTATGGTAACCCTTGCTTGAAAGTCAAGGTTACTGTGATCAATGTAAACTGTGTTGGCACTGTTTTAGGGAAAAAACACCAGTATTTATTCCCTGGGTGGCCATTAAATTTAAGACTTCAGACTGGGTTTGACCCACTTTTTAAAACCCTTTAACTCCCAGTAGTGCCACTTGTACAGATTTTACTCTGTCTAACGCCAGACGATTTTACTCGTCACAGGGGCACCCCTTGGGGCTGAAAGGGTTAACCACCTCTCCGTCTGATCAGAAACTATGTCTCCATTAACCCTTTAACTCCCAGTAGTGCCACTTACAGATTTTACTCTGTCTAACGCCAGACGATTTTACTCGTCACTGGGGCACCCCTTGGGGCTGAAAGGGTTAACCACCTCTCCGTCTGATCAGAAACTATGTCTCCATTAACCCTTTAACTCCCAGTAGTGCCACTTACAGATTTTACTCTGTCTAACGCCAGACGATTTTACTCGTCACTGGGGCACCCCTTGGGGCTGAAAGGGTTAACCAGTGAAGTATTTATTTGTAGGTTCTTTTGTCAAGATTTTCACTACAGACACTTGCATTTATCTTTAGTTGCAGGTTCAAGAAGTGGAGGCCTAGATTGCAGAATGTGTGAAAGGGTTTTCAAGACTCAAGAGGAACTTGAGAAGCATGTATTCAACCATGATGAGCACCGGCCACACAGATGCCCTCAATGCAACAAAGGCTTCAAGCAACCATGCCATTTGAACCAGCACCTACGCACGCACACTGATGAGCGACCATTCCCTTGCGAAGTCTGTAACAAATCATTCAAACAAGCATGTCAACTCAAGCAGCACATGCGACTTCACACCGGGGAGAAACCCTACCCATGTCCTCAGTGCAGTCGTGCGTTCAAACAAGCCAGTCAGTTAAACCAGCATGTGCGCCTCCACACTGGGGAAAAGCCATACAAGTGCAACGATTGTGACAAGACTTTCACACAGGCCAGTCAGCTTCGCTCGCACAAGAAGACGCATGATCCCAAGCCCAACAGAAAAACTGTATCACGAAAACCAAGATCTACAGCACCACATGATCCTGTTGGTTTGCCAACCTTCACAACCAAGTCAGTTCCACAGCCCATGGTTTACCACCCAAAGCAACCAAGCTTCAACACCAGTTTAAAAGTGGAACCAAACTTTGGTTTCAAAACCGTTTCTCCGTTTGGTGTTGAAACCTCCAGCATGCAGGTATGTCATGTACGCGAACTCCCAGTTACCACAATACCTCATAACTTCCCAGTTGACTGATCCTTTAAAAGTAGGCTTTTTACCCATTGATAAAGCAAATATGAAAGTTATATTATTATGTGCTTAGTCAAGTAAGGCAGCTAAGTGTTCTCTTACATGTACATGTGTTAATTTCTAGTTAAAAAATGGATATCGAAATTTCAAGTTGTACTAGTTGCTCAATGATTTTGGGTATAATATCAATGCATGTAGGCCATCCTGTGGTCTGCTTTAAGGCTAATTTAGATAATACAACTTTTGCTTGGGCCTGTCGGGTGCCAAATATTCAGCTCACACTGCTCTCACCATGCATTGCAGACTGTGCCCATGATTTTGGTAAGGTTTTTAAACACGCTTCAAGGTGTTATGGCATTAATTACAAGATGTTGTGGACAACAGTGGAAGGTGTAGGTTTGACTCACGCAAAATATATAACTCATGTTGAAGGCTTGCCATAAAAACATTACATACAACAAAGTTGTTCTGTGGAAATCAGCCTTAAGTCTCGCACCACAGGTCTTGAAAACTGTTTGTTTGAACAAGAAGCCGAAAGGTTGCACAAGCCAGAATTCATTTTTTAGGTACAGTTCTTTGAACAGTGATGGGTTCCAGATAATGGCAGGTGTTTGTTAAAATTATGGTAAGCAATGCTCTGTTCAAAATACTGATAAGTTCAATATACTAGTGTTTCAAAGAATGAGTGTGTGAATGAACTAAAGTGGACTTTGATCCAGCTTGTGTTGATAAAACCAACCAGTTTGAGATGGGATGGAAATGCATGAAATCCATGGTTAGATGTCTGTGCAAGACTCTTGATGGCCATTAATTTTGCTTTGAAGGCCAATTTAGATGGTGTGGCTTTTGATTAGGACTACAATGGAAGCAAATTCTCCCACTACTGTGTTCAGCTTGGCTTACAAATTTTTGTTGCAAAACTGTCATTGTTCGATGTCCTTGTATAAATTTTTTACATACTCTTCCCGCTGACAATTTTCAAATACTAGTGTAATTTTGCCTGTTATATTACAGATGAAGGTGTAGAATTGTTTTGAGGGGAATGATCTACAAACATGAAACAATAAATTTTGAGTCTTGTCATCCAGCAATCATCCTGTAACCCACAGGTACCATCTAAATTGGCCTTAGGATGTGTTCCCTAGTTATTAAGTTCTACAGCTGTAAGTACTTGTAGATGTGTTGTTCATTTATAGATTTGTTGATGGTACTTAAAATGTAGGTATGCATTGTCCTTTCGTCTTTACTAAAAATAGCAGTTTGAGTTGTTTATCAATAGGACATTTCCTAATTCACTTCAGCCTCGTTTTCAAAGTGAGTAAAGTGCAAAGTCTTTCTTGTAAAAATGTGTTTTTATTCATATGCAAATTAAAACTACAGCTGTAATTAGCATCACAAACTTTCATACTTAGACTCTCTTTGAAAAAGAGGCTGACATGACTTGGAAATGGTCTATTTTGTTACTGACAGTGACATTTTCATGCGACCAATGACAAGGGGCATCAAGGCTGTTCAGTCTGACCTGATTCCAGTTTTACCCATAATTTCTACACTGTAGTTGTGTTTGATCATAAGCAGTCACTGAAAAAGCTGTATGCAATAAGTCAACATAAGAGACAGGCCTTTACCCAGTTTACTTCAGCCTCTTTTTCGAAGCTTTTCCAAGTGAGTCTTACTGTGATTTTACTGTAGGTAAATGCAAGCTCGTTTTTCATTAAAAATCTTTGGAAAGATTCTGAAGTGAACTTGGAACTGGACGCAAAAATGGAAAGCAGCTTTTGGAAAATGGCTCAGCTACATACATGATTGTTTCTGTGGTATACAACACCTTGAATTGCTTTTCTCAATGAAGAATCCAAAAAGCAAATCTAACAATCATTAGCCAAGTGGTGGTTACTGGCTAAATCTCACCTGCTCAAAGAGACCTTAAGACTGGCAGACATTTGACAAGACCCAAAGGCAAAAACAACATTACTGTCTTAAACTGGTTGGGTTTATAATTAAACCCACCTAGCTTATGCTTATCTACCCCTTGGTAAATGCAATCACTTAAAAGTAGTCAAGTTGTCTTTGGTCTTTCATATTTCAGATGTAGTTTGTAAGAAATTGGGCAAATGTCATACCTTTAATTGTGGGGCTTTATGCAAAACTATTGTAAAACACTTTTGGGTTGTCATTGTAAGTTGTTGGGGTTTTTGTGTCATTGTCATTAGTTTCTATGAAAATATCGCCAAATTCCAAGCAAGAAATGGTGCTAGGGTTTTTAGAGCCAACTGTGTTAAGCTATGTGCAATAGTAAAGGCAATATGATGATGACAGCCCCTTCTCCAACTTTTTCTCTCTCGGCTTTTGCATTTGATTATTTTATAGAAAGTGCAAAAGATAAAAAATAACAATAAATAACAAATTACCCTCATTAAGACTTTTGACAGTTCACCAGAGTATTCCTTGCAATTTGGCGACCAACGAATGTATGAAATGACCAATAAACAAAATAGTTGCTTTATAATACGGCAGTTACACGTACAACCCTTTATTTTTTTAAGGGTTATTGTAACAGTAAGACCAGGTCAATAATTGACTGCTGTATTAACTGCTTATCTTACTAAATTTAAAGTGCTACTACACTCAGAAACTCTCTTTGTTTCTTAAAGTTTCAAAAGAGTTTGCTGAGCAGATGGATTGGAAATTTTCGGCTTTCAGTTGTGTGCATTTTTTTTCCAAATGGTCCATCATTACTCAAGTTCAAAACTGAGAGCTGGATAGACAAGAAAATGATGTTATTTACTCACTAGTTCAAAATAGCTGCCTCTGAATTCAGCCTATGAAGTACGTAAAAGATGATTTTGGGAAATGCCTTTGCTGCAAACTAAATCAGCTGCATGCATGACCACTCACACACTGCATTCCCAATCAAGTGAGTGAAGGACGTCACTTTGTCCTTGATCTAGCTTTCTGAGGATTCCAATCAGAAATTCCAATAATAATAAACAATGGCATTCTCTTTAATGAAAGCTTATAAGGCTGGCGAGTGTTTGGTAAACACAGTCTGGAAATCCAAAGAAGGAAGAGAGTTAATTTTTCATTGTAGGTGCACTTGATAGCTGCATGCTGTCAAAGAGAATTTATTAGGATGTCTTGGTGTCATTGATTAATTGATTATTTAGTTTTTTAGATTATTTATAGCTACCAAAGGGTTTAGTAATAATAATTTATAAGCTGCCACAAACAATATCCAGTGTTGTTTTGGGGAGTGTATCAAATACACACCAGGCCAATGTCCTTGGAGACAATAAAGTGAACTGTGTGAAGAGCTTGGAAAGCTTTTAAGTTAATAATAATATTATTATTAAGGACTGTGCAAATACTAGCTTGACATTAATTATTATTTTGCAAACCAATAAGCTAGTAGCATGGAAACCATGCGGGATGTGTGCATAACCATAAGTATTTTAGTATAAATAAGAACAAAAAGGAGCATACCATTTGACAGCTAGGACATATTGTTAATTAATTTAGTGAGGTGACTTGTTAGTTTTAATTTCAGCAATGAAGTGTGTAATTGTTTGTTTCTCAATGTGGTCACTATGTTTGTCAATCAGAACATTTTTAATCAACTGGTGATCCTGGTTGTGTGGTGTGGCATCTACTTTTAACCACTGTAACACACTCTGATTTGGTAATTTCAGGGCATGACAAACAGTCACTAAGGCAGAATTATTCCACCTTGGTAACGAGTAGCTCGTGAAACAAAGTTGTTTGTACGAGGAAAATTTTAGGCATCTGTTTCTTGTTTTAGTAAGCTTTATTTTTTAATGTAACACAGCATTTAATTTCCAATAATTGTGTATTTTTTTGTTAAATAAAAGTGATCCAATGTGATCACATTTTCCAGAGAAGAGATGTCATAAGATTGGATACAGATATTTGCCCACCTTACTCAAAAAGCTACATGTATCACATGCTTCATGCCAATGCTCTTGCTGTGTACTGGGGAATATTGATCCAAGCTTTCAGTATGAACCAAACATCAGAGAGCTTATATTTCTTGATAAAATGGCCCTTGTATGTAGTCAGTGAGAAGTATACTCACTCTGGTGAAAGACTTCTAGGTCTAAGAGTATATGCGAACTTTATCACTTCATACAGTAAAAAAAAAATTGCTATAGATATTTTAATTCCTTTCAGTGACCTAATTGTGAGACAACCAAATATACACTTCACTGGGGCATTTTATGTTGAGGACTGACCCTAGCAGTTTGTGAATGTTAATTTGACTCTTTCCCCACATCCCACATCATTCTCTATTAGCCTTTTTCCATCATTAAATGGTTGATCACCAAGTGGTCTTCCACATATAAGGTCATAATTTCAAGTTTTAAAAGCACAAAAGAAAATTAAGTGTTAAGTGACAGTTAAAATGTAATGGTACAGAAAAGGTTAATTTATCGAGCTTGTAAGCATCAGTGGTACATATTGTGAAAGTATTGAAGTTATTTTTACCATGAATGAAGGATCTGTAGGAGGCTCAAAGGGCTTTCTTAAAGCTTATATGCTTGTCAAAGCAATTCAACGTTAAACTTTTATGCTTGTAGTCACTGAAACAAATTACCGGTATAGGTGCCGGTAATCTTATGACAGGGGCATTAAAGTTTCCTTTGAGACGATTTTTGACGTGATGTGTGTTGCCATGGTAACAATAACCCTCCAAAGCCATACCCAGAAATATCTGTCAAAATAAAATTGTTGTGAGGCCTTTTCCATTTTATCTCTATTTCTACACTACAGATTAATTCTTATTTACACAGGAGGTGTAGAATATTTTCCAATTTACACAGGAAGTGAAGAATATTACAACCATTGGAAAATGCTTAAAAATATATCATTCGGTCACCTAAATGGGGGGTATGTCTTTGGAGGGTTATAGTTGCCATGGCAACATGTATGATGTCCTAGATCGTCTTAACGGAAACTTCAACGACGCTGTCATAAGATAAACTATAATTTATTTCAATGGCTACAACTGTAAAAATTTCAGTGTTGGATTGTTCTGACAGGTATATAAGCTGTTTAAAACCCTTTCAAGCCTCCTTAAGAAGACATTATAGAGCCTGCTCACTGCCATGAAAATGTTTGCAGAAGAATAGACTGTAATTCCAAAGAGGACACCAATATGGAAACAGCTAGGTAGTGACACTAAAATCACCACTTTGGTGTCGTGTGCTCTATGATAATCGACATTCAGTCACTCAAATTGGACATTTGAAAGGCCGGTAAAATAATGCACAAAGTTCTTTTAAAAAGC
This sequence comes from Astreopora myriophthalma, assembly GCA_014634185.1. Taxonomy (NCBI): domain Eukaryota; kingdom Metazoa; phylum Cnidaria; class Anthozoa; order Scleractinia; family Acroporidae; genus Astreopora; species Astreopora myriophthalma. Next base: position 2,294,531 of record BLFK01000078.1, on the reverse strand, counting down.
TTTTTTTTACTATTTCTAGGCATTATCAGATACAAATGGCTGAGATGGAATCCAAATTGGAAAAATATTATTATGTATTTTAGCTACCTAGCTCGATGATTAATTTTTTATGAACATGGCTTTTGAGCAAAATTTGCCAACAACATAGAGGTAAACATATATGCATGACTCAAAGACAAAAGTTAAGGGATAAGGTAATTTTCTCATGTACGGCTCTCCCCAAAGTAGGCCAGACACAATATTCCTGCCCAACAGCAAAGTACCATGTTTAGTTAGGAAAACGTTTTGTGGTAGCTTTTGAAAATCCC
>BLFK01000078.1:2275455-2294213 GCA_014634185.1 Astreopora myriophthalma | reverse complement strand
CCCCCCCCCCCCCCTCCAAAAAAAAAACTGAAATAATAACTTAGAGCTATGTGTCTGTGGATGTCATCTCACAGACTGCAAAGCTTTAACAGCTCAAGTACTACTCGTAGTGTTCACTTTAGTTGTGGACCGACCAGCTTAGCCATTCATTAGTTTTACTTGTATTTGCTGGTAGAGGGACTTTAGAAACATACTGCAAACACTATTAAGTTTTCTAAGAATAATGCTAGCTAATGAGGACAATTTGATTCCTGCAGGCTTGGCTGTTTCTTGGTCTCTGTCATAGGTGTAACTAGTAGCCATTCCTAATTGCTCAAACAACAATTATTGTGTGTTCTGTTAGGGGATGGTTAGATCTCCATTCATTGTGTTACTTTCTGGATTATGATATTGTTCTTGAAAAAGTGGGGATCTGAATTTACTGATCAGGGTTAAATGTGTAATTTGTCAAAACTTTGTTAAAAATTCTGAGACAGTTTTTTTCAAGCAAAATGTAATTTTTAGGGTGTAAGCTCTCTTGATTATTTCTTGGTTATTTTACTCTCAATGTGAAAACTGTATTACAAGCATCAACTGTAGTTCATTTTGTAATAGAAATCAATGGTCGGCACACACAAGGGACACTGATGTTGCGAGACAGACTCTGTTTTCGTTCTGCAAAGTATACCCATAACTAAATTGGCTGGAAAGGGGTGAAAGTTAAGTCACCAGCGTGGTATGTTGATGTTCTGCACAAAGTCCAGTTCTCCACAAATCCTTGAATTTGGCCATTTGTTTGGAGGGGCGACAAGTGAATGCACTGAAGTGTTAAATGCATTTTAATTTGTTCAAACTGGGACTGTTTGCAAGAGCAGTGCCCACAATGTGACATTGGAGATGTGGATCCTTTTTTTCTCCAACTGACTCCGACCATATTTCATGCAAGATGTTTTAAGTTTTTTTGTTTTTTTCGGCGGTGGGGGGGCTAAAATTTCACCCATCGCAAGTGACGATGAGGTAAGAGAATGTATCCCCCATACATGGCCTTCTATCAATGATAGTTTCCTCCAATCTATCCAATCAAACGGATTCTGATTGGTCCATCTTGTGAAATATGAACCTTGAGGTCATAAGGCTGAGGTTAAAAATAGTCTCCACACTTAGTGCCAAACTTAAAAGTGGATTGAAAATAATTATCAGTGGGTATTTGGATATATTCTCTCACCTCATCTTCTCTTGCCCGAGGTCAATTGTCCCCGCTTCGTAGTGTTCTTGCCATTGGTCAACCAACAGTGTGTGTCGACTGTATGGACAATCAGCGTGGTAAGCAACTCCAGTGCATAATTTCATTGTCTTTGCATTGTGTGCTCTTTATTAGTCTAAAACCAAATGCAATATATCATATTAAAAGTCTTTGCAGCAACAAAGACTCTAATAAAATAGTTTAGTTTTGTTCTGCTTTGTACGACCACAATACAAGACAGCCGGCAAAAAAACCGTGACAGGATAAATCGTACATTAAAGTTTAGATTTCATTTTTTTTTTAAAGGAAACTTGTGGTTAACTTTTGGATTACAAATAGTTTTTGATGTGTGTGGGAAAATTAACAAAAATATGTTTTTATGTTTAAGTCATTTGTTTTACAACCAAAAAAAGTAGACTCGTGTTTGCAGAGAACATAAAATAGATATTTATTTTTCCGTGGTTTGTCCATAGTCAGCGGGTATTTAAACTCCGCATGCAGTATGTAACATAGTTGAGATTTAATATGGAGATTTCATATTTGGTATTGTCGTCATAGCAGTCAATTAATTTAAGCAAAGCAGTTTGAATTTTGGTGTACATAACAGCATTATGCGCCTTATTCGTAACTAATGTTTGAAAAAAAAAATAAAACAATGGCCCCCTTTGGCCTACACGCAATCGCTTTTACTGTTGCCATCCCTTGTGTGAAGGCTGCAAATCCTAGTCTTATCTTTTGGGGATTTGTTGTTGTTGTTGTTGTTGTTGTTGTTGTTGCCGTTAATGCGTCTGGGACGAATCTGCGCATACATTTGTAGAGCGTGTTAGTTCGTCTGGCGTATGCGTCAAGACGCATAATCCGTATTGTGCCCGTCTTTATACCAGACGAACTAACTGCAGAGGCGTTATGAATGGCCGTCTTTATTATTTTAACTATAAAAGACACATGATCCGTCTGGGACGAACTTGGGCAAACATTTGTTCTGCGTCTTTTAAGCTCGTCTAGTATAAAAACGGGCACAAGACACATCCGTCTAGACGAACTATCTTTCGTTGTGCGTCTAGACGGGATAATGCGTCTTGTGCCCGTCTTTATACTAGAGACGCATAACCAGACCAACAACTAATGTTCGCCCAAGTTCGTCCCGACGGGTAATGCGTCTCTAGTATAAAAACGGCCACAATGTTTGCCCAAGCTCTTCTTAAAGCAATTATGCGTGTCTAGTATAAATTACGCGCCTTTCCGAAAAATGGTCTGCGTGTCACCCTGAATACCAGAGCGTTTTTCTTCGCATAATAGGCGAGGCAACAGAATGCGGTATTGTCAAAGCACTGATATTAGTAGCGTCGTGGCTATTGGATCACATTTATCATGCACTCAGAAGGTTTCGATAAATTTTCCGGATCGTGAGTTCCATTCTTGTTTGTCCAGCCTGCTATTTGCTTTCTGTACAAATTAATACCATTTCACCTTTTTTTGAGACTGTCCTTGAGCAGCCAGCGCAACTAACAGACCTCAACATTTATCTCCTCTTAAGCCGGTGACACACGATTCAACATTTTTTGATCAACAAATGTTGCAGCTTCTGGCGAAAGAAGTGTTGAACAGTGTGTCATGCCATGTTGAATGTTGAAACAGGCCATTCAGCATGTTAAACGTTGTTGAACGAAAATAGAGACAAGCTCTATTTCGTTCAACAAGTTGCTACAACGTCGTTCAGCATGTGTTGAGCAACAAATGTTGCACAATGTTGAACCAACCGTGTGTCACCAGCTTTATTCGCTGCAAAAGCTCTCGACATTTGCCAAAATGAAGCCGACGCAACATTCACGTAACATCATGCAACATCGGCTGTTGTTTCAACTTGTTGCGAAGGGAGCTGGTCAAACAGACAACGTGATGCGACGATATTCGTGTTTTTGCCCTCGGTTTGCCGATTTAAGCCTATGCTAGAGCCTGTTACCAGCCTAGGCAAGGTTGATACTTGCTTCTGTCTCTTTTTAACTTTGTACTTCAATTGATAATGGCCGAGGACAGTACCCACTTGTTCGCATGTCCGTTTCTTCGAGTTCGGCTTAGCGGTCTGTCGCATTATTTAAATAATTAACGACGATGAGAGAAGCTAGAAAAAAAAGCAAACCTCGTGAATAGATCAAGAGGAGATTAAAAAAAGGTTTCAGTAACATTCTTATGATCGAATCACGTATTTCATGGTAAAATTTCACATGCCTCAACCCCACATTGTTGCGAATGCTGATGCTACACGTCCTAACAATCCCGAGAACAAAAGAAATGTTGCGAGATGTTGCATGAAAAGTTTGAGTATATTCAAACTTGGCGCAAAATCCCCACAACATTTCGCAACATGCCGCAACAGGGTGGTCAAACAGACGCAATATGTTACGCGCAACAATGTTGCGTCTGTTTGACCGGGGCTTTTAAATCGTCGAGATTCGATAACTGGCGAAAACATTGTTGCATCGTTTACAAACATTCCTTCAGCACATTGTTGTCATTAATTTGCCACGTACCGTATTTTCTCGATTAAACGCCGGCCTCGAAAAAACGCCCGGTCAAAACTGCTGACTTTTAAATAAACGGCGGGGCGTTTAATCGGGTCCCCGGCGTTTATTAGTATGTTGTAGGCCACTTCTCTTTTGCTCCAAGATTTCTTGTCTGGGACACATACAGTACAGCCCAAAAATAATGCACGCGCAAGAACTTCTTTTTGCGTCCGCAAGACGGCTAGTTCTTGCGGCTTCTTGCGGGTCGCTTGCGCTTGGATCCTGCAAGCCGCAAGAACTTCTTTGCGGTTAGAAGTTAAAACCGCAAGAACTTCTTTGCGGTAGAATTTTCGAAACGCAAGAACTTCTTGCGGTGGGATTTTCAAACGGCAAGAACTTCTTTGTACAGTACGGATGTCGCATGACAAATGAAGTAAAAGAAGCTCTACGGCTGGCTGGCGTCGATACAGCGTTGGTACCTGGTGGGTTCACGAAATACATCCAGGTTCCAGACGTGTCATGGAACAAGCTATTCAAGGATCTGTGTCAGATAGCGTATGATGACTGGATAGCAGAAGCAGACCATGAAATAACTCCATCAGCTGGTCTCAAGGCGCAGCTGTGTCGAAAGAACTTTATCAGCCTGGGAAAGCCTCCCAAATGACGTAATAAAAAGAGAGTTTTGTAGCCTGTGCTGTCTCATTGCCTACAGACGGATCAGAGGACGAGAAAATCCATTGTTTTAAGGCAGACGGCCCACTAAGCGGTGGAAAGCAGGAGTTCACGGAAAGGGCCGCAGCATTTTTCAATGCGCTGGAACAAGTCACTCCTGTAGATGAAATGATCCCTTTGCGGATTTAGAGCCAGAGATCTACGAAGACGAACTTGATGAAATTGTGGCTTACGACGATAATTTGCACACATTGGCTGAGACAAACGAGGAGGACGTTAGCGACATTGCCGTTTATAAACTTAAATTTTTGTACTCATATCATTTACTTTCTCCTACATCATTCATATATTGTTTATGTGCCGTTTGTTAGTGATACAAATCTTGATTGCAACATAGTACACGTGCCGTATGTACGGTACCATAATACTGTAACTTCGGGTAATCCAGTGAAAAATTGTCCCTCACTTACAAACTGCCCCTAGGTTTCCGATGATCGGTAACAATAAGTCAACCTGAAAATATGGCTGAAAATCGCATTTCATTAATAAACGCCGGACCCCGATTAGACGCAGGCCTAAAAAAAAGCCGGGTCAAGACTGCCGACTTTCAAATAAACGCCGGGGCGTTTAATCGAGAAAATACTTTATATTTAGTCTTTTGGTCAATTCAAACAAGGAATCGCTCCAAGTTCAAAGACAAAAGAAAACTTCAAGATGAAAAAAAGAAGTATGCATCTTGAGACCACCCTCATCTGCATTCGGAGAGATGATGCACTGTAGGCATTTATTTGCTTCTGCGAAAATGTACCATGGCTTAAGAAGACCACACAACCAGAAAGGAAGAGAGTTTGATGGAAGCCCCTTAACTTAAAGTTGGGTGGCGGGAAGGTCGTCTTTCAAAAACGCACGTAGGGACGAGCAGTTAATTTATCTTGTTTGGAACTTCGTTTAATAGTCGATGGTCTAATTCATTGCTGCCGATGCTGCGGACACCATCGAAACGAGCTTTCAATCTATACCTCTATGACTACGGTATTTGCACGCGCGCAGACTTACTGCTTTAAAAGACAACAAAACATCCAGTGTCTTGCCTTGGGACACTTAAGCCAGACCTTAGTATCGACCCCACGCTATCTATCAGATACTTATCCCCGACAGGCAATGAGGTCTCACTCAGACCCAAACAAGTTACATTCCATACTAAATGACGAACTACGCAATTTTGATGTTTGGTTGAAATGTAATAAGCTCTCGGTCAATCTACAAAAAACTAATTACATTATCTTTAAATCTAGGCAGAAGAAACTTAACTACAATTTTACCCTTTTCTTTGGAAATCAGTCTCTGAACCAAGTTAATCTGACCAAATTCTTAGGTGTCTATGTTGACGAATATATAACCTGGAAGCATCACATCAGCTTTACTAGATATGTAAACAAATTTCCAAGTCAGTGGGTATCATATTCAGGTCCCGGTTTTATTTATCTTCAAAAACTAAATTAACTTTGTACTACGCGTTAATTTATCCCGACATCACTTACTGTAATTCCACCTGGTTGTCCACATATGTGTCTAACCTAAATAGAATATTTTACTTGCAAAAACGCGTTGTGCGAGCTATTGTTAATTCAGATTATCGAGCACGATCTGCTCCCCTATTTGCTAAATTGGGTATTTTAGGTAATTTCCAAGTTAATTCATTTCAAATAGCCAAATTTATGTTTTGTTATCAAAATCAATTATTACCTCCAATGTTTCTGAATTTGTTTCTAACAAGTGGCCAAGTGCATAATTATGGCACCAGAACAGCCAACCACTATCGATCTCATTCTTGTCGAACAAATCTTAAGCAATTTACAATCCTTTGCCAAGGTCCCAAAATCTGGAATTCTCTCCCAATAACGAGTACTTCTTCATCTAGTTTTTTCACCTTTAGGACAAAAATGTTGCAGTTTTTATCTATAAAATCATGAATTGAACAAACCGCACTTACGCACTCCTATTTATTAATGACAGCCGAGGTGGCCTCTGTTATAAGCCTAGTGGTTTCTTAAGGTCTCCTCGCCATTATTGTAAATTTTATTATTCCTTCTTTTTTATTTCAATGAGGCAAATAAATGATGATGATGATGAGGTAGATAAATGTCGGCCCCTATCTGACATCACATATACCTTTCTGTAGTTCACAGCTCGGTACCACTCAAGTATTCTTATGACTTAGAGAGATATATATTCAGTGAGAGTGTAGTTGCTGTATCTTCCATACGGTAACGTATTGTAGTACACGGCCAGGAGTATGATCTTGCGCATGCGAATGAGTGGCAGAAGTGAGAGCCCTAAGACCCCGGCTAAATTATCAAACGTTTTCGTTCAAAATCATGGGCGAGCTATGTTGGCCAGGGCGGTTAAACGATCAAACATTTGTTCGTTGAAATGCCGAGTGTTTGATGTAGATAGTTGCTTCAAAGTACAGGAACGATCGAGAAGAAACAAATCGGATAAAATAACCCGAAGAAGAATAACACGGGGTGCCCCTGCCGGTAAAGGCTTATCTAGGGTGACCGTACGGGTAGCCCAGTTTACTCACCGACGGGTCACGTCAACGTAGAAAGTCACAATTCAACATTTTTAACAGTGCCTAAAAAGAAGACAGATTTTAGAATTTCAATTTCCAATTCTGAATTTTCTCCTTAGTGCATAATACCACTCATAATACCACTCCATGCCTTTATCTTAGTCTAAAGTTTAACTTTTTTTTGCTGTATTGTATTTTACTACAGTTAGCACACGACCCCACAAGCATGTAGTTGCTTTAACATTGATCGTGTTTGAATAAAGGATCTTGTTTAGTCTTGTCAGTGTCTAACAAAGCCACTTATCAAGTTTACATTAACCTGTAAACAAGCATTTAGTGAGTCTTCGTAAGTGATCAACATACAACCAAGCAAGGTTTTGCGGTATGACATAAAAGCTATATAAATAATAGTTTTTCCCTCATCTTACTTTATGTTGCCGAAGTCACCGAATAGCTCGGATGCGGATTCCACTGGGAGCTCCTCAACTAGCTGAGTTGTTTTAAATGCATTCCAAACCTGTAATCGATTAAAAAAATGAGAGAAAAAAAAGTAAGAAAAATGAAGGTCCTAAGTAGCTCTAAGTCTCTCGACCAAGGTGATTTTGGTGATGTTAATAGTTGTTTGATAGCATCCACTAAAACCACCCCGGCGGAGAATATAACTTATAAATTTTAAATTTTAAATTATATATAATTAATCGACCTCAACCTCTCTCGACCAAGGTGCTTTTGGGGAATGTTATGAATTTAAAATTAACGTCTTCCTCGTGCGGAGCTAGAGATGATATCAGGAATTTTTTTTTTTTTCAAGAACGCACCTTACGTAGTATATTCATTCCCACTCTTTGCAATACGCCATTTCCCAGTTAAATTCAGCCTCTACCTCAAAGCGAGTCTAAGTGCAAAGTCGACCTCACTAAAACGAGTCTCTCTTCAAATGCAAAGTTTAAATTAATTACCACCACAAAACTTTTGCGCTTGGACTCGCTAAACTCAACCGGCGGAGAAAAGCCCTGGGAACGAGGTTGACGAAAACTCGGAAATGGCCCGGTTAGCATGGCGCGGAGTTTGCGCCAAGCTCGCGCGGATTGATTACATCGTTTCCAGGGTCCCCTCACTCTCCCTGGAGTAACCAGTTCTGCGTCTTTTGCCAACGCAAGAACCGAGTTTATAGTTTCTGGTGAGATCACTCTAGACTCTATCGAGGTGAGGTACGGATGAAGTTTTTGCATGTTTGTTTGTTGTGTTTGTCTCATGAGGTAAGAAGGGAAATCCCACGCACACAAACAGGAAGACGACAACAATTGACCTTGAAAGACCGCTCCACTCTTCCACAGCTAACATTTGTCAGACCCAATTAACCTTTCAATCCTGGGCGCCTAGACTACTCTTTGTTTAATGAGCTTCAAAAGCTAACAGCGTCATTTAAGCAATAGTAACTGTGAACACAATTGCCAAAAGACTTCATGCTGTCTATTACCACCAAAGAGTCAAAAGACATTTGAACAATATTGATTCAAAGACAAGTCAATAGCTTGCTTTGGCAGACAAAACATAGTGCTGCACATCGTTTATTGTCTTGGCGAAGCGAGCTAAAATTGACTTGTCTTTGATAAGTGTCGTTGCTTTGATTACTTCGAAAACTTATATGCTGAAGTGATTTGCTTCTTTTAGGTTTTGAAAGTTAGAGAAAAAAAGGAATGCCAAAATACTGCTATACTTTACGCTGCGCTTTATTCAAGACCTCAGTCCCATGGGGGCACATTCATTTCTTTATAAATTGTGTTGATGCAGAAAAAGGACAACAATAACTTGCCACTCTCATTAGCAAAGCTATTTAAAAGCACGAAAAAAATTCTTATAATGCCCACCAAAGGGTTTCGCCCGTTGGAGAGCGGAATATTTGTGGCTGAATTGTTCCAAGATGTTGCGCCAAAGAACACTAAAAAGGACAACGCCAATGGCCTAGCGGCACGCCACCATTAAAAATTTGCAGTGTCCCCCTTTCCCCGGTGCACGCAATCCCCAGGGACAATATGCCGCAAGGCAAAGCGCACGTAATTGATCTTCGTTGCTGTTGCTTGTGACCTCTCACAAGCAGAGCAAGCGCGAGACAAAATGAAATGAACTTTTACCCCATCACTCAATTTTTGCTGTCTGTCAATACGTCATTTCCGTTAACTTGATCTTATCACGAGGTCATTTCTATCAACGCCATTCATTCTCCCTCAAGCACGGTATAAAGTCCTACTCCTCGACCCTGGTATCAGTTATCTCCACTCAAGCGTCCGGGAGGGATTCACCTAGCTTGCAATCAAGATGAAGCTTGCCATATCACTGTTTCTGGTTTGTTTGGCTCTTCAACAAGGTAAGTAAACGATATTATTGTTCTGTTTCTCGATAGCTTCCTTTTCTCCCGTGGAAAACCACAATAACGGCATGCGATTTTTTAACCCCTAATCGGGACGTCAATACAATCCTATTGCTATGACATATTTGATGTTTGCACGAGCCGAGGTTCAAAGCGAAATCTCCTTTTCTTCTTGCGTTGCATTGAAAATTTGGACCAGCAGAGGTCGATCATTGACAGTTTTGTCTGCTTTTTTCTGGCCTAAAACGCAAAAAATTGTTATGACGCAACAAGATATGTGGGAAAATTGAGCTGTGAGGTGGCAAGAATATCCGAACCACTCGTACTTAGCACATGGCCGAAACACTTATGTGCTTTTCTCTCACTGTTAAGTCCCAAAAATCGTTGTGGTTAGCTTGAGAGTCCAGCAAAATCTCCTTTCAATTTGGCTGTATGGTTCAATTCTTAGACGGTGAAAAGAAATTATGTGCGCAATTCTAGCGCTCTGGGAGGATCGAATGCTTTTTTTGTAATCTAAACTGGCAGGATCCCGTCAATATAAGGTTGGATTTGTTCAGCATATGCGTACGCAAAGCGGCTCAAAGGAGTGAGATTCTAGAGTGGTTTGTCGACTGATTTCAACCAACACTTTTTAAATTGCCTGTCTTGCATGTTCTTCTCTTGGGGTTAAAAGTGTATTAGGTTTGGGCGATCAATCCCGTTTGAGGACTTCTTTGAGAACTCGTTTGATCTCTTGTGTGCGTTTATTGTTTTCTTTGTGCCGAATTACAAATCTCAAACTCCGAACGCTATCAATATCCTATTGTAAGGACACGCCGACGATTAGAAATGAATGCTGCATTTAGAAGATATTTCTTTTCTTTGGCTTGACCGTCGCATAAAATGCCTAAAGTACTCAGTATGCGCTTCATTAACCACGAAATAGGAGAAAGAAAGTGCTTAATTAGATCGAATGAGACAAAATTTTGAGGCTTGGCGTTTTGGACAGGAAATTGTGACGTAACTGTCTCTTGCTCCAGCGAGCTGTTTTGTTTATTCTGTGACTGCGTAATTTCACCCTGTAATCTACAAATGTCTACATTAACACAAACAAAATCAAGTCAAACTTTCCCAGTGGAATTGTGGTTAACTATTTAATGTAAGTATAGGCTTTGATTTAATCCATTCGGGATTTCTAAGACAAGTGAGAAATAAACGTGCAAACAAATTCCTCTTTAGGCTAATGTATCTCTCCCCTCTCCCGGGTTATTGAACGGGAGGTTTTTCTACTGTGGGCAGGACACCCACGCCTTTGCTTCCTAGGCGCTTGTGGCCACTCAGCGAGAGAATCGCCCGAAAACTGACTCCGCAAACACTAGCTACTGATGTTGGGCTTCTCTACGCAATTGGTCAAATTGCTTTCATAACTGCGAGGATCATAGCTTCACTTGATTTCATATCCGTAGTTCAGTATGACTCATTTCATATCATTTCATCCGTTTAATTTTAGCTAACGAAAGCGATCAAGGTCTCTGCTCTCGATTTAACTGTAGTGTAAGGCAGTTCCAGTCAAACCGGTTTTATTTGGGTAATATCCCATCTCTTCTGCATCGGTAGCTTCTGTGAGTACCGGAGCACAGATTACGTATGCTTACGTAAAACAAAAGAAATAAAAGACAGGAAAAAAAACAACTCCAAATAAAGACTATTCCCAAGTTACCAAAAATACAAAGCTTTCCGGTATCTGCAGAAAGACCCTCTGCATCACTGTTTTGGGTTCGCTGGCATAGAAGGCCTGATACAGCTTAGTTCGTTCCTAGGGTTTTCTTTGTTATTGCCCCATGTTAGGGTTTCAGGTGTCGCCCTGTCAGTGTTGGCTATTGATGGGACAGACTCGATAGTCAAGCGCCGTTTTACTTCAAGTCAGCTAAAGAGATGTAGCTAGCATGTGCTAACTTCCTGTGTTGCTTTCTCAACGACTTTTTGTGTTCATTTTACGTCTAATGAGTATTGAAGACGAATTTGCGTGTTGTGTGTAGTTAAATACTCGGGCGTACCCTGATCAAATCAACAGAATGTTTGCACCTTTGGGAAATCGACGAAAAGGTCAAAATTGCGCCAAAATCCTGCCATCCAACGCGGTTTGTCAAGTAAGCTCATCAGGGGATAAAATTCCGTGAAAGGTATAAACCTATGATGAAGAATTTGCTTCGCGCTTGTGAATTGATTTAAAAGGGAAAAAAACGTTATCCAGAATTCCTGACAAAGTTAACTTTCAATTACTGCGGCTTTGGCCAGAAAAGGGTTTGTCGCGTTACACGTCACGATCTCCAAGGGGAGGCAAATAGCGGAGACGGAAGGAAAAAAAATCCGGATTACGTGCGGCGATGGTTAAGAAAATTGGCAGAGAAAAATTATCGTGTGTTCCGCCATCATTTCGTCATTTTACAGGATCGGAAACAACGGTCATTTTCGACCTTGGATAAGATGTCCTAACTCGTAGATTTCAAGAAAGGGTTCTAAAGTAGAGCAAACGAGCTCCAAGAAAGCCCGGTGGAACAGGACGAGGAGGAGGTAGAAATCCGCGCAAAGCTAAAAAGAAACTTCTTCTCTGTTAAAGAAAAAAAATTCATTGAATTCCCTTTTGCTTCTCAGTATTTTCTTCTTCGACCCAAAATGTTCTTCCTTGCAGTTCTATGATGAGCCGGACAGCTGTAAACTGGCGAGTCCATTATACTCCCAGGGGATCATTAGCGTGCAGTCCCCCTGCATTCGCGCCCTTAAAAACTAGTGAGCTTACAAGCCGCGTGTCACTATTTACATGGTCATTCTATTTACTGCAGTCGTGTTGTTTCCCGGTTTGTTGCAATTAAGAGACTGAATTTAATGGAATACTTTGTGATAACGTGAAAGAATTTCTGAAATCTCAGCGCTTCAAGTCGGGTCAAAGTCCGTTTTTCAAGCCCTTGCCTCCTGATGTTCGAAGTTAATCTTTTCTGTCTCTGCTCTTGCAAGGAGATCTTCACTGCTAATTAATTTAGGAAGGATAAAGACACAAACAATTTGGTAACTTGACACATCCGATGTGAACTGATACTGTAGACGTACTTATTATTACACAGCAGGTACTAAAATAAACCTTAAATCCGCATGCGCGTAATCCGCGAAATCCGAGGGCGGCAGGTATAAGACTTATTTTTTTGCGGAAGGCTTTCAGAAGGGGTAAAGTCCAAATTGAATGCAAATCGTTGCTGGTTACAAACGTTAAAAACTATTTTCGTGAAAACATTCCATCGAATTCTCTCTCTCTCTCTCTCTCTCTCTCTCTCAAGTTGTTATGACTGTGAGTGGTTTGAAAAAAAAAACAAAACGAAACATCACTACCATCAAGAGAAATGTTCAGTTGCCTTCATCCATCCACTTGAGGGCTCTTTCCATTGACTTAGAAGCATTCATCAGGTCCAAAGGCATTTTATCGTGCTATTCGAGTAGCTGCCAACACAATATTAAACCCCCAAACCCTTCACTTCCGATTGATAACAGCCACAACTAGATAATCCTCAAAATTGCTCCACATGATTCCTCCAGCAACTACAAACTGTTAAAAACATTTTTTCGCCCTCGGAAATTCATTTAATTTGCAAACGCCTCACTCAATTTTCCCTCTGTTGGAGTCAGATAAGAGTGATAATAACATCTTTTCTGAGCCATTTTTTGGGTAAATTCAGTTGATCTGGTCTGCCTATCCCCAGATGGGATTCTTAACTCTGTTATGTTTATTTGCATTGTTTCTTTAATTGTCCCTGAAAAGTCCATTAAGGGGAGTGGTCAATTAAGTATTTACTATCATCATCATCGTCTTTGCGAGTGAGTGAAATCAACACTATCGTTTATTTACGAGGTGGTTAATTAAGCTAAAATGCGTTAAGGAACCCCAGGCCCTGAATTTCCCCCCTTCCCCTAAACGCCTGGCATGCAAGCTAATTTAAGCACTGCTCAGAGGTTTTGGTTTGATTTGTAATGACTTAGGATTTCAGCCCGCGTTACTCAATGGTTTGAACACCCTTGTTTGGTGCAAACAGCCCCAGGAGAAAGAACTACGCAGCGTCTTAAGTGGTCGCAGTTTAGTATTTCACTCACTAAATAAAACAAAAAACATTTTGGTCTGAATAACGACAATGCTCCCGTTTATTTTCTAAAGTAGCAGAGTTTGTGCAGGTTCTCGAAGGGTAAAACTGTCAAGATACGAAAATAAAATCTCTTCACTACTTGGCCATAAGGACAAGAAGGACAAGCGATGAAAGTAATTACAAACAATCATGAGAATGATTGCTGGATGCTCAGGAGCAAATCAATGCAACTAAATTTTTCTTTCAACACAAAAGAAATAAAAACGGCCTCCGTATTGGTAAAAAAACCTCTCGTGGGGCACATTCTGACCCTCGGTTTTACTTTTCACCAACAGCCTGCGGTTTCTTGGACCTTTCATCCTTTAACAGCAACGAAGCTTTACAAAAGTTAAGAAATGCAGGCAAGCAACTCATCGCAGGAGCGGGGAAACACGCGGAGACGTTCCAAAGCGCAATGCAGAGGCAGAGGCAATTATTGGGGGAAAAAAGCGAAGCTCTGAGACAAACGTTAGAGGAAAGAGGATACGCTCTGAAAGAGACCGTCGAGGAGAACGCTCAGTCGCTGCAAGAGTCCGTGCGAAATAAAACGGAAGTTTTGGGAAGGAGAATACTGGAGAGAGGACAAGCACTTAAAGAGACCATTGGAAAGAACGCCAAGTCACTGAAAGAGTCTGTTGAAGATAAACGGGAAGCTGTAAGCAAGAGATTGCAGGAAGAAGGACAAGCGTTTAAACAGGACATTGAGCGCAACGCCCATTCTGTACAAGAATTTGTGCAAAAAGCTTTGTGCAAGACGTTTTTGCACGCGGGAGGAAAAGCTCTGAAAGAGGCCATTGAGCACAACATCAAGTTCCTGCAAGGGTCCATGCAAAGTCAAAGAGAAGCTTTGAGAAAGAGATTGCAAAACGAAGGAGAAGTCCTGAAAGAGAAGTTTGGTAAGAAGGCCCAGTCTCTTAAAGAATCTCTGCAAAATCAGAAAGAAGCATTAGGCAAGAAATTGCAAGAGGGAGGGCAAGCTCTGAAAGAGACGTTTGGGAGGAAAGTCCAGTCTCTTACGGAATCTCTGCAAAATCATAAAGAAGCGTTGGGCAAGAGATTGCAAGAGGAAGGACAAACTCTGAAAGAGAAGTTTCAGAACAACGCCCAGTCTCTTCAAGAATCTGTGCAAAATCAAAGAGAAGCTTTGCGGAAGACTGTCGAGGAGAAAACACAAGCCCTGAGAGAGACCATGCACGAGAAGGCTCAGTCTCTGCAAGAATCCATGCAAAATCAAAGAGAAGCTTTAGAGAAGACTATACAGGAGGGTGGAGAAGCTTTGAGAGAGAAAGGAGAAGCTCTGAAGAAAAGCATAGAAGAGAACATCAAGTCTCTGCAAGAATCCATACCAATTACAGCAGAAGCTTTGGAGCAGTCCAAAGAGAAGTTGAAAGAAATGTGGCAAGATATTTGCGGAAACGCCACCACATACCAAGAATCGTGGGAAGATGGGAAGGGAAGGATGAAGGAGATGTGGCGAGAAGTGAAAAATAAATTCGGAGAGCGCAAAGAGGAGATAAAGAGGATGATGAAAGAGGGCAAAGAACAGATAAAAAGATTTATGAAGGAGAAGAAGGATGCCTGGCGTTTTGATCCTGATGTGGCTGAGCAGGTAGGCTGAGATATCGGCCTCATTAGCATCTAGAAAGTGCCAAAAAAAAGGAGGCTTACAGTCGAAAAGGGTAGCACCGAGACCTACCGAACCTGGCGAAAATCTCCATCCAATTTTCTTAAAAATCAAAGCTGGAGGACTTCATTAACTTTTCTTGCCTTTTCCCGATATTTTCCCAGATTTTTCTTTCTTTTCTACGGTTGCTGTTGAGTGCTCATGAGCCTGTTTTACGTTTCCTGCCAAAGGGAATGTTCGATAGTTTCCCGACTTCTCTCCCTCTCTTGGGTTAATTTTGGGGATTAAAAGGATCCTTTTCATGTTAACTCTTACGTCATTTACTATACAGAAATGGCTGGAATTTAAAGAAAAGACCGCCGAACGTCTGCAACAGACTACAGAGCGGATCAGGAGCATCGAAGAAGGGCTGCTTGCTGGAATACGAAACGCGAGTCTGAATGGGGAAGCAATGGAAGACTTGAAAATGAGAGTAAAGGATATTATGCTGTAAGTGATAGTTTGTAAGATGTAGGCTGAGATTACCTCCTTCGAAAATCATGATTGTTTCCCTCCTTTTTGTTTATCACCGTACACCACCCATTTCAGTTCAGATACCACGCAGCTGTTTACAACTTCTAATTTCATTGGTTCTGGTTAGAACGCAGCTCTATTGTTTTTAGGGTTAGGGTTCATTGTTTCTGTTGTTTGTTTGAATGGTTCTATTGTTTTCTAAGCCAATCGCGTGGGCTGTTGTAATAGCTGCGTACTGACCCATTCAGTTGAGCGAGGTCACTCACTGGCGAGTGGGATCGTCTTTAGCCACAGTAGGATCTATGAAGTCACTTGGGAATGAAAGGGTCGAGATATTTCGTTAAGCGCTCTTTGCTTTTAAGGGACAACTGAACAGTTACAGTATGCATGACTTAACAAAAAAGTGAACAGCCGTAATAGTCTACCCGGCTGCTGTGGTTTAAACTTTCCTTTGGTTTAAAGTTTTTTAAACAAGTTTAACAGTTTAATTGCAATCGTCTAGCTTGCCTGCTGTTAGGCTACTGTCTGCTATTCGTTGCCATAATGAGGAGTAATGAAGAATAGAAAGGAAACTTGTTAAACCACAGCATGCCCACCGTCTTATACGTGACCCAATATGCTCCGCAACAACTTTATCATGATTGTCAAGAACACGATACTCAGTCAATCCCGATATCGCGAAGAATATTCAAAGAAAGTCCTGTTGGGCTGAATTTCCAGCAGCACCCTTGCTCTTGCTCGCCAAATTTAATGCTTTCAAGCAGCATCTGAAACCCTCATTCTCTTTTTTTTTTACCGCAGAAGCCTAAGGGATACCTTGAAATCTAAACTGCGTCAAGTCAATGAGGTATTTGAGCCCGAAACTGAGGAATTGCCAACAGAATTCGAAGGCCAATCTTCAGAAAGCGAAGAGGTTATGGGTGATGAGTCGTCAAGCAAAGGTATAAGCTATTTAGCGTTTGTCACGTGTCGAAGGAAGGTGGCGGTGAGGGCCTCTTCCTTCCTTCCTTCCCTGCTTGCTTGCTTTTACTTTGTTATTCTTCTCTCAGTTTGTCCTTATTTGCTTCTTCCTTTATCTTTTATTTTCATGTTAACGTGTTCTGTAAATTTGTATTCCTGGCAATTCTCGATATTCTTGTGTTACTACCTTATAAATTTTATAAGATCAAATCAGTACCGAGCTATCAACTGGGTCGATAAGACGAATTGGCCAGCGCTAAACAGTTCAACTGAATCTGGCGCTTTGGGCTTCTCTTTAACGACCCCTTGTTCAATACTGTTCGGTTTTGTTTTAATTCAGATGACTTCGATGAGGACAAAAAGGAAGACGACAGTGACAGCAACGGGAACTCAGAAGAAGATGAAGCAAAGAGCGACAGTGAAAGCGAAGTAGCCGGACAAGCCGTACAGCGTACTGCAGAAGCAGCCAAAAGAGTGCATCCCGCCAACGGCCTTTTCCGCCGCATGAGGAAGAAGTTCAAGGGGAGGACTGCCCTGAGGAAGCTCTTTGGCTTGTGGAAGGGCAAAGCTAGTCAGAGTTCTGAACCGCGACAGTCATAGTACACGACTCTTTTATTGGATTGTCTCTTTTTTTTTTCGTAACGGACGTTGATTCAGTAAACTTCCCGTAGAAATAGTTCACATGATTTTAAATGTTTAAAACGATTCGGATTCGGGTGCTAGCATGTTAACCCTTCACCGTATTGCTTTGTTCAGACGGCGTTTTACATTTGGATTTGGTCTTCAAGCGCTATCGTACTTATCACCCAAAAATTGAGCGTACCCACGAGTACTTCCCCTTGTAAGCCCTTATCAGGCACATTATGTCGACGCAACTTGTTTGCAATCTGTAGTCAAGCGCCGGACCAATGTAAATATAAACGCTGTTTGACTGAAGCCAGGGCGTGAGTTTTGATGGACTTCCGTGCGTTAAATTTTAATTTAAACTCCTTGTGCTTCTTAACATGTTTTCGGTTTTTTCTATGTGTTGATCAAAGGTTATTAATTTAATGGTTTCTGTGATATTTTTTGCACGCTTGTATTATTTTTATTTAGTTTCATCCTATAATCATCTATAATCATACGGTAGCAATCTGTAAGAATATTCTACCTTAACACCTTTTTTTCAGTGTCAAATACAATAAAACATCAAGCCTCAGCATTTGGTTTGTGTGTGTATGGAACTAAAATTGGGAATGGGTGCCAGGGAACGGAACGTGGATACTTTGAGGTCGCAAAACTGGTGGATAGGCTTAAAAGATGGCACCCAATCTATAGCTCTTTTTTTGTTAATGTACATTGCACCTCCAAGCCTCATTTTAGAGCAAATATTCTCTTCACTTTAGCACGAGCTAACGAGGCTTGCTAGGCTAATTTTCATGAACACAAGGGAATAATTTATTGACCGCCTCTTATGAATACAGTGTATTTAAAGCTACAGCACCCGACAATATTGTTGAGACACTAATCGCTCCCCCGCCCTTAGGCTTTTATAGATTGTGCTAGCATAATTTGAAAAAACAAGCAATTTTTCCCATTCTTAAAAAAGTAGCACTGCTGGCACAATTCACATATTTTGGTAGATATCGGATCATTTTTTAGTTTTGACAGGCACGTTGATTCCCAAATCCCAATTATTCGCTGACGTTGTTCGATGTTTTACCGGTATTGGCAATGCGAGCCTGGGAGTAGGGTGCACGGGAACCGCGAGTCCCATGGCAACCCACGTCGGTCCCAGCACTTCTCATAGGGAAGGCTACGAAATGGCGTCAGCTATGCCAGCCAATTCGAGCGAAAACTAACGGCTCTCTCGGAGAAATGACGGGTTAGAACCAGTCACAGCTGCCAGGGACCCTTCCCTACAATCAACAATAAACGTACATGCAAAAGGGTATATATAGCTGACAAGAATAAATGTATTTTTGGACTTGTTGCCATGGTTTTTAAAGTGCCTATCACCTTAAAATACTTTTCCGTTACAATAATTCTCTGCAATTGTCACAAACATATTTTTTGCTTTAAAAACCTTTTCCTACAGATCCGCTGATTTACACGCTCTCAAAAGTTGGAAAAACCAGCTGTAATTTGATTTACGACCGAGCAAGTAAGGGGAATGGGTTCAATACCGGG
>BLFK01000078.1:2245906-2272988 GCA_014634185.1 Astreopora myriophthalma | reverse complement strand
CTCACGCCTGCGGGTTGAAAACTTTGATCTCACGCCGGCCCACGCCTGCGGGCCAATTTCTCACGCCTGATTGAAAAATGTGAGTTGTTGCCGTCTTACTTGACACAATTTCCAAAAATATGTTAACTCAGACCCATGTAAGGAACGAAAACCATGTGTAAAATGAATAAATGACAATACCTTCCTCGCAATCTCTGATTTTTGAAGTGAAAAGCACTGGGGGCGAGCTCGCGTTTATACGCGTCCTAAGACTGGGACTTCGCCTTCGGCAGACTTCGGGCGTCTTCGGAAGACTTCGGACTTCTTCGGGAATCTTCGGAAATGATCGTGTCGTCTTCAAAAATCCCAGCACGCCTAGGATAAAAATCTCACGCATATATCTCAGAAAAAGTTGGCAGGTATACACAGTGTTATTTCAAGCATAAACATGCAGTTCTTGTTACTTAGGGAACATAATTGGACGTTTAAGAATAAAAATGTGTTTATATTATTGCCATCTTCACTTCTTTTAGTTCCTGAAACACTGTATTACAGTTTGTACAATATGCAGTTACCCCCATTATACTTAATGCAAATGGCATTTCCCCCTGTCATAGCCTTACATGTGGACAGTCAACGCTGCCGTCGTGCCCTAAAAAATTAGCTGCTGAGTGCTGGCCAAGCAGCCTGACAACTCTCGATTGCTGCTGTTAATTCGATACTAATTAACTGCCACTTATATAACCATAGTCACGGCCAGCCGTGACACACGCACACATTGTGTGCCTATTTCTTTCCTTTGCCGATATTTGCCCTTGTTCCACAATTTTGAGTCCCTTTGATGTCCTTGTCTTTTTTGAAACTGAGTACACAGAAATAAATAAATTAAAAGGTCACATCTTCCGTCTAAGATTCTTCGTTGGTCAGCCATTTCCGCCAGCTACGGCGATATTTACATTTAAGCTGCTACAATCGGGCTGAAACGTTGAAGGAAATATAACGGGTCGCACGCGCTTCGAAGTCCTTGGAATTCTTTGAAATGCATCATCTGACAGTTTTCGTCGCCATTTTGGCGGGTATGCAAAAGGTGACAGGAATTAAAGTGTTTGTATGGCAATTCGCTGCCAAAAAGAATGTGTGAAACCGCTATTTTACTGAAAAATATATATTGCTCATTTAAGTTACGAGGCAAAGGGTTTCAATAAAAAAATCTGAGGCGCCAAAAGATGACTTTCAAAACCTATTCACCGTAACCAATTCACCTGGCCATCTGATCATCACCGTTGATACCCAAATCCAACCTACGCAGCAGAGATCAGTCACTCACCCCTTCAAAAGCGCTTTTTGAAATGAGGCAAAACAGATTAAAACAAAACAAAAAGAAAATTCAATTTGCGTAAAGAAAGTTCCGATCATGATTCCAGGATTTGCTTATCTAAGAAACGAAACAAAAAATAAAAAAAGCGTGGGAGGAACATTTCGAATCCCCTTTCAGTAACCCCTCGGCTCTCTAAACTTTTTCTCTCGTTAAGAATTAAATTCGTTTCCCGGCAACTTTTGCCTGACTCAAACATTATACTTTCTTGACAAGTTCGATTCATTTTTGTTTTTCAAATAGCCTGCATGTCCTGGATGGTTGAGTTGATTCATATAAGTCCTTTTAACTTATACGGTGCATTTTTTCAATTGAATATCACTTATTTCCTAATTTTGGATTGCCCACGTTTCACGCAATAATACTGCAGACTTTTTGCTCTCGGCGTTGACTCCGGCACCACGTTCGAATGATTGAAAAACTCGCTCGGTTGACGTACTTCGGTGTAAACCAAGACTTCATCGTCACCAGTTTTAGAATCTGCCTCTTGGATAAAACAAGATGGAATGTAACTGTACTATATTACCCAGACTGAGGCAAGGGAAGAGTAAACGTGGGTAAATAGTAGCAAACACATAACTCGCGAAAGGCGATAACTGATTTATTTCACTAAAGGATGCGAAGAGCTTAAATTTAAGCACCAGGCATGCAATCTTTTGCACAAAATTTTGCCCACTGGTGTACGCAATTACCAAAAAAAAAATATTAATTCCTTTAAAAATTTTCAAATCTTGAGCCAAAAAAGTGTTTCAGTGAATATATGCTGTGAGCACTGCAATCGCCGGCATGACTCTAACGAGTCAGAACTAGCCAGTTGGGTCAATTTAGCCCAAATGTTGATCATATAGTTAACAATAGAGCCTTTGATTTTTAAATGCTTCTAAATGTATTTATTTATGAAGCTACACAATCGACGGAGGAGATAAGAAGAAAGGACTTCAAATATCAAATTAATATTTGTTCTTTTCTCTGCCGAACTTGTTTGTTTGCGATTGGCACACCGGGTGAACTGAAATTTTCTCGGGGATCCGCCAAAAGAACTCCTTAATAGCTGGCTTGTAAGTGTGTTTACATTTTCGATTTATTTTTTAATAAGCCCTTTTAAGAAGCCCTGTTTGGAGCTTTGCTTAAGTTTGTTTTCATTTCCTTCCAAATTGAAAACAGTTTTGACTTCAGACAAACAGAATACTGTATTCGCTTTTGACTAGAGTTTTTTTGTGCGACTATTTAATAATATTTCGCATAGATTGTATTAATGTACATATAATTTAATAGCTCCATTCAAGTTTGATTCAACTTGTTTGCTAGAACTTGTTACGCAGAAAAAGACTTGCTTCACTGTTAATTTACCAACAAACACGACAGCCAAAAGCCCTCAATAGGTAGTCGCTGGTGAATAACTGTGACAATTCCGAAGACAAGGCTCGTAAGTAATCGCTGAAAATCCTTGCGGGGAATTAATTGTCGACGTTTAGCAGCATATAAAGGACTACCCTCTTTTACAACTTACAGTGATTAATCCTTCATTTAAATTAGTGTTTGATAACACCGACATCATCGAACACTTCGTTTTTATCAAGATAACTTTGAGAGTCAACTGCAAGGGTGTTTCCATCGTTGCGCAAAGGAGCAACTTGAACGACTTTCGGGTTTGCTTTCAAGCCCTGCCGAAACAAGAGCATCAATCCTTTCCTAAAATTCGGAATCCGCCAGGCGTACAGGCCTGGATTAATTCCTGACGAGAAAAAACCAACAGTCAGTGTTATATCTCGTGCGAGGAGCAGTCTGTCCGAGCGACAATCCTCGCAAAATACCAGAACAAAGTCCACAATGACAAAAGGGCACCAGGCAACAAGAAACACCATTAACATTATAAAAACTGTCGTGGATACCCTTCGCTCGCGCGCAACCATGTTCCGAACGTGCGTTGCTTGTCTTCTATCCGCCGAGTTTTGCAAATTGGCAATTTCTTTTCTCAGTGCGTGCAGCAAACCGTAGTAGGACAACAACATTATTGCCGCGGGAAATAAGACGCCCAAACCGTAGAGGTAAACTTGAAAACTAGCGCTTCGCCAACCGACGAGGGGCAGAACTGAGAAATGAATCGAAAATAGCCAGATAATTAGAATTGCTATGCGAACGCGGCTTGGTTTTACCAGAGAGCGGTACTTGAAAGGCCGGCAAACAGCGAGAAAACGGTCCACCATTAAGGCAGAGATATTCACGATCGAGCAAACGCAGGATAGCACGGCGAAAATGTAATAGCTGAACAAAACGTCGGTGTTTTTGGTCCAGTGACTTGCAGCGTTTATAGGTTCCACAGTGATTCCCACCAAAATGTCCGCCACGGCCAGACTGATCACAAAATACGAGTTAGAGACGCGACGTAGTTTTTTTCCAGGGTCCAGAATATACACAACACAAACTAGAACATTACCAACAACCGTATACAGTCCAAAAATGATAAATATAACTGCTAAAGCGGCGTTGGGCATCAGGAGATATCCCTCGTAAAACATGTAAAGAGACATCTCAGAACTGCACACGAAGTCGCTGTATGCACCTACATATGTTTATGCCTTTGCCTTTATGTGTTTCTTGTTATCTACGCGAAATACAAGTGCGGTCTGATATCAGTATTTATCACCCACTGTGACGGTTAGTCCATAAATGCTGCGACACTGTTGGCACCAGTGTCTCTAACGGGAGTAGTAGGGTCTCTTTACACTGATTATGACTTCGGCTGGCAAGATGAAAGGCTCATTTAGAAGTCTCTCATTCTGTGAATAACAATTGAACCGCGATTTGCCGGGTCATTAGCCCTGACAATTTGGACAGGTGTTTGATGTCCAATTTGAAACCACTCTGAGCTGTAACTACCACAGATATTTGTACGCGAACCCCGGCATAACACTCGACCAACCTGATAACCGGAAATAATTTTCAGCGCTGTCACAGCGTTATCCAGAGGCACCTTATCTAATGAGCAGCTTTAGGTACGTTATCTTGCATGTGAGAATAGACCGAGAAGGACCGAGATCACTGAATCACGCGCGGCAAGTGACGGTAATTAAGTAAATAAATTTTTAAAAAAATTCGAATCGTGCCTCCCTTGATGTGCTTAGAATTCAGTTACAGTGTTTACAATTCATTATTGTGAAAATAGCTCCATGTCTTTTGTTTTATTTTTTTAAACTCGCTCGAAAAGAAAAGAAAGCTGTTACTTCTTGGTGCCTTAAGAATTGGAAAAGTCACTGCCGATACCTGCAATGACATTCTTATTGTACTTATTCTAATATCAATAGTACGTTGAGAAAACGGAGTGTCCCACATGTATTGTTGAAGTGACGTCCTTTTGAAATAAGATTTTCCCGTTCAAATTGCGACTACCAAAACAAACAAACGCTGAGAGCCAACCAGGAAATTATGTTTTAGCCCAATCACATAGTGATAACATAATTTGATATGCAACTAATGATTAAAGCGAAAGTAGATGCTGTCAGCTTTGTCATCGACGAAAGAAAATTGTGAGCTTTACGTGATTTGTGCTCCAAAAAGCGGTCGTTATTGTTGATAGCGCGATTTTTTTTGTCCTGGCTTTATGTTTAGACGAAATTGTTTGTAACTACGTTTATAGAAAAAATGAAAAAAACTGTTATTCAAAAAGGCAACAAACGGCGTTTTAGTCCTGCAGCGGATATTAGCCCGACCTTTCAGTAGAGGGGAGCTCGTGGGGGATCATAATAAAACAATAGTGAAGTATAATGTTTGACTTTGTACAAGGCTTTATTTCTCATAACAAGGCAAAATGTTCTTCAATTCTCTTTTTCGCGAGTGAAACGTTGTGAGGTCATTTTACACCAATTCTATGTCACTGCTTTTCATCACTGTTTTGTTGCAATCATGTAAATCCTGAAGTGCAGCTAATGAGGTCTTTCAAAAGAATCCGCTTTCAACGAAATCGTGTTTCCGGCATTTGACAAAAAGTGCAAAAGCTATAGTCTCCTCGACAGTAACAGTGATTCATTTTAAATTCATTATAGATAACATAATACTTCCTAAAAAGAAATAGTTTTAATTGTCGTATGAAAGCTTATCTGCAGAAAAATCAAGCAAAGACGCTAAATAATTGAATCTATTAAATATTAGCCCAGCGGGAATCTTCCGTTCCGAAATGAACGGGTTTAAGCTGTGTCAAGTCGCACCTTAAACAACGCGCCGTGTTGGCTAAAACGTAGTCAGAATTCATCAGTCGCTGGTTTAGTGAGAACTGCGCTTAGAAAAGGCGTAGGCCTGACTGATTTTCATAACAAAACCGGATCATATGGGGAGTAGCTACTCATATCATGGTAAATGAAACGTCGCGGATGAGGATGTCGGGAAGCCTGTTATGTCCGACCCTTTTCAGCTTCTATTCAAACTTGACTAGGTAATCCTGATTGCATACATCCCATTCAAAACTTTTGATGTAAGAAAACAACAACAACACCAAATAGAAACAGTAACGTTCAAAAGTGTGGCAAGATTCAACGTTTCTTTATATCTCCCAAGATAAATCAGTTTAACTCGACGATTTTTCCGCGATCTTTTTGGCAAAACGACCTATTCCCGTCAGCGTTCCAAATACAGAGAGGATGTTCGCTCCTTGAAGGAGGAAGTTTTTCATTGCATTGGATTGCGATAATGAAAAACGGGCGCGGGGAAATCTTCTTTCTCCGTAAGGGCGTTCGAAGTTCGTTGTAGCTTATGATTGTACCAGGACAAAACCAGCGTGCATGGATCCTTGGCCATATTTGCAAGACTACGTCGCAACCTGCAAGAATGGACACATGCATGCAAATCCAGTAGCGCTTTTCAAGGATGCAATCACCTAACAGTTGCGCGATGGAAAATAAAACGCCCATACAAATGGTTCTTTCACAGACCAGGGAAATTCACAGGTAACTTTTAAATCTGCAGAACGTTCCTGCTTGTTCAGTCGTGTCAGTTTAACTTTTCTTTTTCGGCTTCAATAACAGTTTGGAAAACAATCCTGAGGGTATCCGTCAAGGGAAAAATAAAACCGTGGAAGATAAAAAAGGACTAATGTCGTGAACACGAAATTGACAGAAAAACTAACATTGCACTGTACTAATTTCTACAATAGGCTACTGACCTGTCAAGTCATCCCCAGAGAATTCGGTTTTTATTTGACATCGAGTTAATTCCACTCTAGTTTATTTAAAAGGTTATCAGTTCCTTGTTACGAAGTCAGCATTACAATTACCATGCAATTTCAAAGAAATTTGATTTTCTCCGTGTGTAATTCAAAACGCATTTCCCCGGCCAGTCGCCTCGAAGGCCTCGTTGCTAAAAAGCAAGATGGTGGCATAAAAGTTGATCGTAACAGTGACGCCACTCAGTGTTATTTAAGAGGGAAATGTAAACATAAAAACCGGTTAATTCACACAATAGAGCGGCTTCAAGATGATGATCGATTGGAATTTCGAATTTGCTCTCGTTTTGCAATACTGTCGCATGCAGGTAAAACAGAGTCCCACATCAGCGAAAACTCGTTTTTATCGAGGCCGGTTAAAATAGTTTCAACCTTCGTAAAAACGAGTTTACCCTGAGGCTCGAATTTACTTGCAACATTGTCACACTTATAGCTGTTTCCCTCCAAAAGTCCCTGCGCCACCTTGTCAATCAATCAGAAGCAAACACAAAATAATTCGTAATTTGAATGCCCGTGTTTTCCCGCGCTTAGTTCCGGCTGTATATTTGCTGTAAGTTCTGATTGGTTAATTTCGTTTCTGCGTCCTTTGTGACTGGCCAGAGTAACTGTTCTGGTTGCGATTTTACGACGCTCAATCGGCCCCGCTCAAACAAAGCACACAACTAAAAATGCAAATAATGACATTTCGAGTGGTGAGCTGATGGAATTAATCTAATAGAGTGCAAATTCCATATATTCTTCCCTGTAATTTGAATTGCATTCTGAGTGGTCGACGGAAAACATCGTGTAAATAGACCATTTCCGAATTGCTGTTTGCCTCGGTTCCAAAACGAGTCCTGGTGCACAACCATTCAAATGAGTTTTGTATTTTCATGCAAATCAAGCTCATTATCATTTGAATGGTTTAGCACCAAGACTCGCTTTGAAACAGAGGCAAACAGCAATTCGGAAATGGCCTCTTGAGGCACTACAGAATTCTCCTTGGCTTATAAACGGCTCCGTCTCCTCTACGTAAGACTGAACAAGGGGTGCAATATTCTAAACATCGTCAACGCAGAGTGACCCTTCATTTTCAACGCAAGTCGCTGAAAAATACAGTAATAACACGGTAGGGAGCTCAGGCGATGACAAAAAATGCTAGATCGTCATTTTAAATTTAAGCTCACGATGTTATTGGAATCACTACGCTGCTACTCCCGAGCCATCCATGGATCCAGTTTGTAAATTGCTTGCCAACTGTCTAGGAGCTGAATTGGTATGGACGCCGTTGATGTTTAGAGAGAAAATTAAACATTCTTTTTCATGTGCTCACGTCCTCCACAATACCTTTACTTTTTTAATTAAACCTTTTTTGTGTGTGTGTGGTGATCTCGTTCTGATTGACGTCGTCGTTGCCGCACTTAACTCCTCTTCGTCACTAAATCCTCGGTCGTCAATCCAACTTTGTCTGTTAGCAATATTTTCTTCCAGACTAGAGAACTTCAAAATATTCCATACAAGCCCCATGTATTGGTTTCGCTCCCTTGTAAACAAACCGCTAAATGACCGAACGTTAAACTAATTGCGAGCAAATGTCACAAGTCTTTAGTGATGTCACCTCACAAAACACGTGACCATAAGTCACATGATAACAACCACAGAACCACTGGCCTGCTTCCTGTTGTATCCCTATGGTTCTAGAATTTTCCTTCCAAAAGAGCAAAGATCCTCAATACATCGTCTAGCGGTACATAATGAAGTCGTAATTTTAACCCTGATTCAAGCCATACCGAAGAAAGTTCAATTTTCTCGAAACACGGGAGAAAGTCGTACAAATCTGTTTTTGGCGCGGAGTATCACTGTCCGCACTCGTCATACCTGTCCCGCGGGCTCATTAAAAAATGGTAATAATAATAATAATAATAATAATAATAATAAACCATACTTCCACCACTGACATCCAAACTTTGTTCAGAAAGTACAGATTCTTGGACTTTTCTTCATCAAACGTATAAGTCCAGAATTACGTTCACTTGCAAACCCTTGGAAATGGGCTCCGAACGTACATGTAGTTTCGTTACTGTTACTCTTGGCTTCTTAGTATCTCTGTGTTGAAATTCATTTTCCAGAATAGCTTTCGTTCAACCCCATTTCCACTAAGTTACCTAATAAGGCAGCAATCGAGTGAATTGACAAGCAAATCACTGTAAGGGCTTTTCTTCTTGAACGAGGCCTGCATTCTAACAACAAATTGACGTTTAATTCTAACAAATAATCTCTAATTCCAAAACAGTTGAATTCAAAAATGTGGACATCGCATCAAGGGAATATTTCTCGTTATCATCATCATCATCATCATCATCATCATCATCATCGTCATCAGCCATTTTGACATTTAAATTTGACGTAATTCGGTTTTGGTCAAAAGAGCTTCAGCTTAAAATCCCAAATGGCCGCGCCCAGCAAATGTA
Source organism: Astreopora myriophthalma (assembly GCA_014634185.1). Classification (NCBI taxonomy): domain Eukaryota; kingdom Metazoa; phylum Cnidaria; class Anthozoa; order Scleractinia; family Acroporidae; genus Astreopora; species Astreopora myriophthalma. Next base: position 2,263,969 of record BLFK01000078.1, on the reverse strand, counting down.
GATAGGTCATAATCGTATTAACCTTTCGTAGACTTGGATGCTATTTCCGCCCTTTCAAATTAAATTTGGAATGCCGGTCCTAATTGTTTGTTAGAATCTATCATCAGTTTATCGCAGACGGTGGAAGCTTGCTCCAAAGGCAACGCTGTATTTATAAGATCCAGTGGCGCCTTCGTAATTCCCGACGCAGACCTTCTACAAGATGGTTTCCGAGGTCGGGTGAACATGATGCTGTTTTCTTTTAGATTTAGGAGTCGAGGGCCTGGAGCCTCCGCCGCTGGAGAAGCTCAACTCTTCTGCCTCTACAATAGTTTCGTGTCCAGACTTCATAGCCCCGTTCGCATTTCGATGCCCGACAGGACTCGAGTAAATGCCGACTGGACTGATATCAAGCTTGGCATGGTGAATGTGAGCCGACAAAGGCGAGGCGGTTTGACCGCCTTCCGTCACCGCCTTTCGTTCCAACAGGGGAGACTTCAGAACAAGGTTGTCGAGGTTTTGATAGGTCACTGCGTTTGCACTCTTTGCATCCTCCCGTTTGTTAAGCTCAAGTTTGTAGTAATACTCGAAGTTGGATACTATGACCGGCACAGGAAGAGCGATCGCAAGTACACCCGAGAGGGCGCACAAAGCTCCGACTAATTTACCTGAAAATAAAACACATGTAGCAACATAGCTCCTTAGGCGCAAAATCAAGTGACTAAAGCGCGGCACTCGTTTGGTCGAAAAGACTAGCTCACTTTTGACAATTGTTCACGCGTAAAAACAAAATGAACAAAGAAAACTTGGCGCAAAAGTCTTGGTGCGAAGTTCGAACACGTCAGAGTTTACTAACTCAAGTTTGTCAACTGTTTTTCCGCGTGAAGGCGCCGGTGAAGTCCATATGAAGTGAGGACGCAAAACTGAGCTCAGAAAGAAAAGAGTTTAGAATTTCTGCTGGTATCGTATAGAAAACCACTATGCGAGCTTGCCAAAAGAAAACGCGGGGATCCGGCTTATGGCCAGGAGGTCTCTCAGGAACCTACCACGATCGACGCATTCAATGTTCCCTACCACTTTAACACTACTGGTGTCCCCCCCAAAAAAAATAAATAAATAAATAAAATAACAACAACAACAACAGCAACAACAAAGAAACAAAGAAAAAACAAACAAACAAAGAACATACCTCCAGTAGTCACGGGAAACACGTCCCCATAACCAACAGTTGTCATGGTAACCACCGCCCACCAGAACGCGGCTGGGATGCTGTTGAACTTTGCATTGCTTTCCTCCTCGGCATAATAAGCGGCGCTCGCAAATAACACGACGCCTATCACCAGAAACAGCATCAACATGATCAGCTCGTTCACGCTGGCGGTAAGTGTGTTTCCCAAGATGTGTAAACCCTTGGAGTGTCGCGTCAGCTTGAAGATGCGGCAGACCCTGATGACTCTCATAACGCGAAGAATACCAATGGTGCCCGCGGACTCACTGGCCACGCTGACGGTGACGTAAAACGGAAGGATCGACAGCAGGTCCAGGATGTTCAGAATCCCTTTGAGGAATTTCACTTTATTCGGCGACGCGATCAAGCGCACCACGTACTCGAAAGTGAACCATGAACTGCAGACGGCATTCATCACAAAGAAAACGTGAGCTTCATGCTCTAAAGCAGGCAAAGTCTCGATGCAAAAGATAACAATCGACAATAAGATGATTAAAAGGGAGAATACTGCAAGGCACTTGGCATGCAAAGACGAGCCGGGATACTCGAACAATACCCAAATTCTCCGCAAAAGTTTATTTTGAGGTAGTTCTTCTTCCTCGCTTGTCTGGTCAGTGCCGTCCTCTGCTTCTTCGGCGAAGGCAGCTTCTTCGTTCTCTCTCTGTATTTCATCCGTGAGTTGAAAGAAGTTCAACTCTTCGATAAAGATGTTCATCGGTACATGTAGCGGCCGTTCTATAATTCCACCGGACTGATAATAGTACAAGATGGCCGTGAACGCACTGCGGTGCCGATCAAAGAAATACTCGTTATTTTTCTCGTCAAAGTATTTTTTGCGCTTTTCCGCGTTTCCCAGCAAAGTATTGGGAAACTGGCTCAGCGTCTTCTCAAACGTCTCGTATTTTTTCCCGCCGATGTTAAGGGTAATAAGTGTCGGCACCTTTTCTCCATTGACCAACATCGAATTCGTCATGGAATAGTCACGTGACGCAGTGCGCGAGCGCCGATAACTGAGCGTCATTGCTGTGGCGACTGCCATTGCCATAGGATAACAAAAAGGTTGGAAGCTGTAAGGATTCCCGACGTATTGACCTGCACAATGAGCTTTCTAGACCTTTACCAATTTCTTGCCTCACTGAATCCCAAACTCGCTTCAAAGAGAGTGTCGCTAATTGCAAATTCCCGACTGCAATTACCTTAGAACAGTTTCAAACGCCATTTTCCACGGTCTTAAAGGCAATAGTCATTTTCACGCCTTCCAGAAAATGCTTTGTAAATAATACCCCAAGATAAGTTTGTTTCAATCTTCCTTTGATTGCACCAAAGTAAAGTAAAATTAACTTTTAAATTATTAAACAACACACCAAGAACCTCGGCTCGTCAATATTTTGAATAAGAACCAAATCAGCAAATTCTCTGTCCTTTCTTTGGTTTGAAGAAACAGCCCGGCACCGGAACCTCTGATTTTCCGCCTGGTTTTCAAAGTACCACTTAAATATTACCAATCCATGGTGCGAAATTGCAAAAACCTGTCATGAAGATCAAACTGTGACTCTTGTCGTCATCCTTGATCGACTGAAATTTATCGTCAGTGTTATTTGCGAATAAGAAGTTAGACTGTATGGCTGTTACACCAAACAACGCATCAGATTTTGCCGATTGCAATACTTTCTCTGTCGGTGGGGGCTCGTCAACAATCCTACGTCCAACTTTTTCGACGAAGCTTTACTCCCCCACAAAACCCTGTGAAATGAAAACCCGCATCGGTTAGTTAAATGCTAAGCAATTTATCACGGGCCGCTGAAATTTGGAATTTGTCTTGATCGAGTTTCCCTCACTCAAGATTAAAACAAATAGCAGGAAATAGAAATTAAATTGGTCGCATCGCCAAGAAAACCAGATCGGTGTTAATAGGTTTGCCTTTTTTCTTAACCCCTGTCTAGTTGTAGATGGTTTTGTTCTCTTCGCTGTACGTGGCACGGGTCTCGTCATTTCATGTTTTAAATTGCATATCGATAGGGGACCTCATTTCCCTTAAATCGTACAATTTGCTCTTAAATTTGTGGGAACCGAAACGCCCTTGCACAAAAAAAAGAATAAAAATAAATTAATGTTAAAAGCAACATAACAAAAGCCAGAAAAAAGGGATTGGGAACAATCTTTCTCGTCTACTCACTGTTTTCGTAATGTTTCGATGATTTTTCTTGCAAAATTTTCCAGTTTTCGTCGTGAGTGGCTTCAGTCGGAATTACACAGGTCGTCCGAAAAATGCGGAAAAATAAGCGACAAAATAATGACTTTACGGCCAGGCCACTGCCATAAAAAGGCGTAGAATGAAAAAAATTCAAGACAGTATTCATTTTTAAACATCTTTTTCTCTCAGAATGGTATTGTTTTGAAATTTCTGCCCGCGATGACGTATTTTCGATTTCATATAAGATTGCTGATCTTCTTTTCAAGACGGTTTTCCACAAACCATCAAATTTGCCAAGAACTACAGTTTCTAATAATCGCACTACCATACATGTCTGGAACAGAAAACTATGTGCAGTTCAAAGATTAAATATCTAAGCGAAAGATCTGAAATAATTGCTATCTTCGTAGGAAATGCGTGCATACATTTCGCTTGTTTTCGTGTTAAACTGACCAGGTGTTTGTGGCCAAAATAATTAAAAAGCAGATCATTAATGACTAGGCGTTTTTGGCGCCAAGCTTAGTATGTTGCGGCCGGCAGTGAAGAACACCGCAGAAGGTGCGCAATTACTACTTTCTTTCGTGCTTTGCTTTTAATTGTAATGAAATTTTCAATAAGTCTCAACTGAGCATGTTTCATAGAATCTTGCACTCGCCCTAACAAAAACTTGAATTGCCCGAATTACTGAACTGTTGCCTTCAGTCGTGATTCTGTCCATTAATTGGACTGCTTCAAGGAAAAAATACTATTGATTTCATACATTGAGGATGTTAATGGAAAATGCAGAGTCACTTTCACTGTGAGATTCTTTAAAAGACGTGCCTTTCATCGAGCAAAACACATTGAAAGAAAAAGTCCCTACCAGCCTATCGGCTGAATAAAATTATCCTGACTTTGAACTGGGGCTCGTAGCCAAGTGGTGGAGCATCCGAACTAGTAATCTGGGGCCCGTTTCTCGAAAGCCCCCATAATTTTCGGCCGTATTTTGGGAGCGATAATTCTCTCCGTACCTTGAAACGAAAGACGTTTTGAGCCACAAAACTTGGCAATTGGTTTACTCTCTCTTATCTTGAAATCATGTTAAAAGACTACATGTTCAGAATAAGCGGATCGCAGTTTTACAAGTTGCTTTTCGGGCCCGTAAACTTTTCGGGACTTTCGATAGACGGACCCCTGGGCCGAGTTGTTTAAAGCAGGGTTGGTGCTAAACTTGAACCTCTCGCCTTTCGCGTGCGCGTTTTGTCTCGCGCGCGACTAAGAACCTCACGCTTTCTATACTTGAGTACCTGCTACGCACGCTTGTGTTTAAAGCTAATCCTTCTTCGAACTGCAGCAATGGACCGTATAGTATTTCATAAGACGGAGTCGAAAAGCTTCTCAAGAACCTAAATCATAAGAAGGCCAATGGGCCAAATAGAATGCCAACTATCTTACTTAAAGAGAGATTTCTCTTCAACGAATCGTATAGTTGTGGTCGGCTTCCTGAAGACTGGTCTAATGCTCATGTAGTCCCTGTGTTTTAAGAAAGGAGCAAAACACGATCCGGCATATTACAGGCCAGTGTCTCTAACATCTGTATTGTGCAAGCTGATGGAATGTATAATCCACAGAAACATTTTGAATCATCCTGAAAATCATAACATTTTATATCCAAATCAACATGGTTTTCGTCAAAACCATTCATGAATTGAAGGAATGATCCTCACGCTTTCTGGACAATTTAAGCAATTGAAAATTCAAGTGACTTCAACGGGAATCAAACCCACGACCTCGGCGATGCCAGTGCAGTGCTCTTACCAACTGAGCTATGAAGCCTCACAGTTGAAAGGAGGTCAATTTGTTGGGCTCATGAAGTGTGAGGATCATTCCTTCAATTCATATCTAAACCGCACTTCACAATCATTTCTTCCATTCATCATTCCTTTCACGGGAAAACGCGCATGAGCTTGGAGTTTTGCTATCTGGTGACTTTCGGTGGAATTCTCATGTACACAAGATTGTTAAGAAAGCTAGTTTAGTTCTTGGTTTTGTAAAAAGGAACCGGTATTATTATATAGACGTGAATGTTTTACTGGGAATCAGACCACTCGTAATATTCATACGAAACTACATCCGAGACCGTGGTGGCGTATTTTCCATATCCTCACTAGTAAGGATTTACTTCATATGTTTTTGTCATAAAAAAATTACACGTTAGCTCGAAGATATGAATTTTATGTTCTCGTGGCAAGAACAATATCTCACGAGTGATCGCAGCGAACGAGTGAGACATTGTTCTTGCCACGAGAACAGAAAATTCATGTCTTCTCGCCACCGTTTAATATCCTCTATGTAATAAATATCCCTGCTCAGAAGTCAGCACCAACTTAGCTTATACTACACATGTGAAGCCTCATTTCGAATATGGCTGAGAAGTGTGGGACCCTTACAGACAGGAACAAGTGGACAAGATTGAAGCTGTTTAGCGCCGGGCACTTTGATTAAAAAAGGGGCACTATGACTAGTACTCAAGTGTTACTCAGATGAAAGGCTGTCAGTGTTCTTCGTGTAACTGACACAAAATCAAGCACCAAGGTCACTAGAAAAATACATCTTGTCATCAACCTGAGTGCGTCCATAAGCCTGTGCTGGCTTATGGACGCACTCAGGTGCGCATTTCACGTGTGGGAACATGGTGTTCTGATTGGCCAGTTCCTTTTTAGCGTTAGATGTTGATTGGTCCACGTGCCTCTTCGAACACCTGCCACATAGTTGATGACAAGATGTATTTTTCTAGGCTTAATAAAAAAGATTCTTTTTCAAACAGCAAGGCTGATTTCTCAGTGGCGATCAACAGCTTTATTCTTATAACTTTTACCTTTGATCAAGTAAGGAAAATTAAAAAAATAATGAAATAATAAAAATAATGATCCTGGAGGCGACTAAAACTTGCAGCTAAATTAATTGAGAAAACTGGAATGCGATCTTTCTTGAGCCCATACTAAATACTTCAAGGGATACATTTCTATCGAAAATGTGGTACTGCGTCGGTGCGGACTAACTGAAAATGCTAAACGTCGATGGCAACTGGCTTGATATGGTAAATTGGTCATCGGAGGAGACAAAACAAAGGACACATATAGAGCGAACTAGACCCACTCTGAGTTGAAATAAAGATATTAGATACATTTAGATACATGTAAGAAAAAAGAAAAAAAATGGAAAGATATTAGAGATGGTAGACACGCAGAGAACAAATTGTATCTGAAGCCCATATCCAGCAGAGAACAACTTCTATTTTTTTGTTTCACGGCGTTTTCACATATTGAGCCACTTATTGGTTTGATTTTCCCGCCAAGTCAGACTCGCACAGGACTTTTGCTAGCTAATCGTAAGCCTGGCATGAGAGTTATTACCCTCACGTTTGGGAAAAGCTTTTTTGGATAACGATCGAAGGCACTTTTTCACTAAGACCGTTACCATTATTACCTTCCATTACCATTACCATTGCCATTGCCATTTCCATTACCGATTACCATTACCGATTACCATTACCGATTACCATTACCCATTGCCCATTACCCATTACCCATTACCATTGCCACTGCCTTTGCTATTACCATTACAGATTACCATTATCATTTCCCATTACCCATTACCAATGCCATTACCGATTACCATTACGGACTGGAACTGAACTTTTCGCGAGACATGTAATCTAAAACATGTCCCAAAATAAGGGAGCTTGATGCGGCAACGAGGGCGGCAACGGCTACGATGACGTCGCTTCAGAATAGGAATTCACGTCATTGTCATGACTTCGCGATTATTTTGAACTATTTCAATATGTCATGCGTGCAAGTTGTCCATAAATGATACTGGTGTGAGAGGCGCTCAAGTTTGCAGCCGCGAGAGAGATAATAAAGAACTTTCATCGTCATGTGCTGCCGTTCCCTCCAGCTCGCTGATTTTGGTCATTTTACGTTGTTTTTGCAAAGGACCACAAAAAGAACTGGCATTCATGTGCGCTGTCTCTAAGAAAGTTCAACCGAACGGGATCTTGTCTATTTCAGCTGTCCTTTAATTAACCCCATCCGCGCTGATACGGCCGGATTAATTCTTGCCTCGAAGAGTGATGTTCTACTAATAGCTATAGGAACATTTTAAAACAAAAACGGAAAGTTTATTCTCTTGTAATAGTTAGGAACATTATTAAAACAAAAAGAATGTTTCTCACCATAAACATCTTACTACATTACAGGTCAGGTTCAATACTGTTCTTGAGTTAATATATGTAACTCAAATAGGCACGGAGACCTACTTGATCTTCCTTGGCAAAATGGCCAAAGATTTGTGGTTAATCAAGTCTCGTTAGGTACACACCATGGCCCCGGCTCTTATTGATTCTTGCTACCCTTCTCGTATTATCAGATTTTTTTTTTCAGAACTTGCTTAAGTTCTCAAGCATCCTTTTAAAAATGTTAACTCCAATGGAGTATATATAGCCGGCGAGTTTCATGAACTACTCTGTACCTTCATGTCCTTAATCCACACTCTATAATTCCTACCGCTACGTTTTCAATGCAGCTTTATCGAAACTTTTAGTTCAAATTTGCACAGGTTTGTTTCATGACAGTTCCACGAAAAAAAACATCAACAAGATAGAATCTTTTCGCCATTTTGTGGTCTTGAAAACGTTTCAGATTTGTTAAGTTACTATTTACGGATCGGTCATATTTTTACGCTGAATTGAGAAATAACCTTGAACGTTTGTTTGTTTGTTCAGTTGAAAGTCAGTTGAATTTTGTAATCCTGAGTCGGTAAGTGGCGATGTTATGGTCTTTGTGATGAAAAATAGATGCTAGATTTTTTCCATTTCACCTTCCCCAGATAAGGCAAAACTTGATATTATAATTTTTTTCATTTTGCGTGCTCTTAAAATAGACAACATGGGTCGTTTCGTTAATGACTTTTTCATTAAATTGGGTGTAAATTATCTGCCGATATACATCCCCTAAGGAACTTGCATCTCCTTCTAGTTCTTACAGGATCTTGGAAGTTCACATTTTTGCCTGTTTTCAACAGCAGAAAGCTATTTAAAGAGTTTGAAATTATTCTCAGCACCCTATAGATATTTAAAAAAAGGGGGGAGAGGGGGGGGGGGGTTTGAAATTCTGACGCAAAATACTCTTGCTAGTGTAATTGTCCAGTATCTCGATACATCCCTCAGCGAACTTGTAACCGTCGAGGAAACCGATATGCAAAATAGGGATCCTCTCTTTTTTAGAAATAACGAATTGCGATCGCCTGAATTGTACACTCATACTTTGAGGAAAATTACGAAAAGTTCGCTGACTGCGCTGTTAATTAGTCGTTGCCGCGACAATCAGACGTTTTCTGATTATCTCCAAGGCTTATATTGGAAGGCAGAAACTGTGGCGAAACAAGTTCATACCCTTTCTAGAGATACAAAACTTAACATAACCTATACTCAGTATGTTCACTCTTGAAATTTCCGAGGATTTCAAGATACGTATTCAAGAAGGAATCACGTAATTGAAAAATTGGCGGAAATACTTTGCTCGCCTTCTCCGATGGCTTTGCACAAGACAAAAATTTGTGTCTCCAGTGAGACAACGGCTTAAATTTGAGAACTGTTGTATGACCCAATGCAAACTCTTGCAAGTTAACGTTTTTGCAGTATTTTGCCTTTGTTTTGTCACTGTAGAAAACTGTTGAAAGAGTTAACAGAACTGAACGCAGAATTATGCAAGTGTTGAAATATCGAAAAGTGCCTTTTCCGTTGTGCTTTGTTGATAATACACAGCAGTATACATATTCGTGGCAGTTGCAACTGCGGTTGGAGGGCATACATAATGTTATATATCAAAAAACTTTCACATCTGTTTGTCCCTAGAATTTGAATGGGATTTTCAGGGATTTTTCGTACTGAAATTTAGCTGAACTTCACTACCGCTTGGAAAAAAAAAAATAAAACACCTTTCCCTCAAAATATGCGGGAAAGATTTGATGGGATGTACTGATCTCAAAAGATAAAAATGCATTTTCTTTTCTATACATTAATGAACAATGACATGAACATTCATTTTGACAAATGACTTTTGGCGTCCAGAAAAAAATGTCTGTGGAAATATGCGTTTGTAAATAAATAAAATCGCTACGTAGTTTTATGCCCTTCGCTCTTCGAAAGGTTGTACCTTCCGAATCTGTGTAAAACAATTTCACGATAAAGTGACTCGTACTAAAGCACCACAGTCTTATGTCACCGTTTCGATTTTTTTTTTTTTTTTTTTACACAAAAAGATTCCGGGAAATTTGTTATATTTTCGTTTGATCGCGAGCACCGAAAATGGCGAGAAATACAAAGTGAACCTGTGATGAAGGGAACAAAAGTGGAGTGTGAAAAAGATAAATTCCCCTACCTGCTGCTGGCCTTGTGCCATACACAATCTCAGTCGCATTTTTGCTTAGCGCAATTGTCCCGGCTGGTAAATCAGAACCGCGTATAAACAGCAAGAGCCAACCTTTTTGAATGTCAAATTAAAATTTAAAGGCATTCTTCTACGAAAGGCAGATGGCGATGCCATTCTTTCGAGTCATTAACAGAAGGTCTCCACAAAGCTCACCGCAATATACAACGAAAGTCGTCCCAGATAACCAGAAAATACTCTCTCAGCTTATTAATATTTCAACGCGGTTTAAGCTGAAATAAAAAACGACTCTTTTTTTCCGGTTAAAAAAAACACGAAAACGTCCACAAGAGATAAGTCTCCCTGCCCTGCAGCTAAAATACAACAGTACCGCTCTGCGCAATCGCCCTCATCAGTCAGGCTTGGCTCAAATTCATGTAACTGCTGGAAACACCAGGAGTGAACTCGACCAAGTTATACTGAGCGAAATATACTCGTAAACAACTGCTTTATTTACACCTGTTTTGAGCTGGATATATAGTTTTGCTTTCGAAATCACAGGATAATCTTGCGCAGTGACTCCTAAAGCCCCTTTGCCAAAACGGTATCCAGTTGAGTTTTAATTGCCCGTGTTAACGTAAGCCAAGATAGCTATTGATAGTTTGTGAAGCTCTCAAAGTTATTGGCGCTTTCAACAACAAAACGTAGCAGATAATATGTTCAAACCAGAGCTTAGTCTGAAGCCGATAAGAAAAATGCTTAACTTCATTACATGAAGATAGATCAAAACACTTTTGATTCGTCGCTAATCAAGGCTTTTCCCCTCGAGGGCCCAAAAACAAAAGGGATTTCAGTCTAAACATACTCTTTGCTTACAATGGAAACTTCATCTTTTTTTTGTTTTACCCGAGGCTGAGACTTCATCAGCCCACTTGATCCTGCTGTACAAAAAAAAACAGGTGAGCAGAGTAACAAATAGTCTTCAGCAGAAATTTTCGCAATGCAAATCAATTTTATAATGTACTTTAATTCTTTCCTTCGTTAAAGTCCTGCAATTGCTAATGAAAGCGATTTGCATGCTACCGGCCGGTAAAGCGCTGCTTTTTTCTGTAGGCTTCTCTGAAGTCAACATGTTGCGCGCGGAGTTGTGGGATTTTCGCAGATGACAAGACGCGCTCCGCAAATATTGCCCTTCCCATCATTCACTGCAGCCCTGTTTCCCCGCGCTTCCTCCAAAAGCGGTAGCGCGTCGCGACGACATTTGGAAAGTGCGTATTTTTTGGAGTTTATTCGCAAATAACGTTACAAAACCTGGTAAATTCTTTTCAGAACGCGAGCCATTCTAGAGCTTGAGTTGAATTGCCTAGCGAAATTTTACGAAAAACTGCGTGCGCTGCTCTTTCTCGATGTGGTCTTCAGTTAACCCAGTGTTCAGCAACAAACCGCACGTTTTTATGGTTTATAATGTTGGAAGAACACCAGAAGAATTCCGTAACGAATTTATCATTCCTATAAACCATATCCTGAAATGTGCAGACGCGCGCAATTTCCATGAGGTTACTGGCACAATAAACATATCTGACTGACCAATCAGAGCGCGCGTATTGACTTGGTTGTTATGTAAACTGGCTATAAATTTAGGTCATCTTTTAAAGGAGGGACTATTTGATTTAACAGATACAATTTTACATCATACAAATTATTCTCCACGAAAGGAAAAACGAAGAAGTTCTCTTATTCATTCATTACTGTATGTCAAGATTCAGTTGCCTAAACCCAGTCCCTTGGATTTCGTAGAACCTGCAGAAGCTCCTCCTCTTTGCTTCCTTCCTCAGGAGCATGCATGTACTCCCAGCGAGCCTCTAGAGGCAAGGACATTAAGATGCTTTCTATGCGAGCTCCGGGAGTATAGAGTCCAAACTTGGTACCACGGTCATATACCAGATTAAACTCAACATATCTGTGTAAATACAGACAAGCAAGTCAAATTAAAACTTGGTAGAGATTGTGCACTTGTGATTTCACCCTATTTGAGGGCAGGGGAGGGAAGGGAAGTCGATGCAAAATTCAACAACACGGCAGACATGGCATTCTTGTTAGTTTCTTGTGGGTATACAGGGTTCTCCCTAGTTTTCAGCACAACAGGTAAGGGACCTTTTCAAACCGGTAAAGCATTTGGTTAATGTTGGACGTTCTGCAAAGGATAAGCGACAATTTGAACATTTCCAGGCGGTAATAAGTGCTCTTACAAGCGGTAAATTTTACCGGTTACCGCCTCATGAGGAGAACCCTGGGTATATCAGTTGTTGTTGTTGTTGGTTTTTTTTTTTGCTATTTGATTGTGAAGAAGTTCGGACTAGAGCAAAAATTTGGAGGTCAGAGGAGAGAAAACAGTCAAGTCTTCCAGGAGATACCATTAAAGTACATGTGATGGCATTGTGGGCAGGAACTCGAGAGGAAGGCAACAAAAACTGAAAGAGAAGGAAGGGGCACTGGAAAACAAGAGGAGAGAAGAGAAGAGAGTTACCATAAAAATTTCATCTCTAAAGAGAGAAAAATGCCAACCTTCCCCTTCTAAGCAATTGCCACTGTCGTTCCACATCAGTGTAAGGATCATTTTTGTGTTTCTCCACAATAGGAACGTAGCCTGGAAGGATGGCATTTGCACCGGCCGTAATAAACTGGAATGCATCTTCCCGTGAGGGTTTGACAAGATCATCAAAGAAAATACCACCAACACCACGACATTCACCTGAAGTTAATAAGACCATTACTTTTATCATTCAATCCCGCCCGTCAACTGAGTGACTACCATTGGCTGGATGACATACCGAATTGACTTGAATAGAAAACTTGATTTAAAGACGACATTCTAATCTATCCCCACTGCACTCCCATGCCTAACTGCACTCCTCCTTGCTCAAGCTTCAGCTGAACGGCCCTGCATGTAACATAACACCCACCAGCAGTGGGTAGAGTCAAAATATTTTGCCGTCACATGGCTTACTAGTCTGAGGGGTTTTTTAAAAGAAATAGGCCTATTTTTCTTATTCAAGAAAGCAAACTAAATTGCTAGAACATTTGGTATCACCTCAAAAGAGGATGGAAAACAAGACAAAATTTAAAAGAAAAAAAGAAAAAAAAAGAAAGAAAAACAGACTCAGTTAAATCATGAAGTGGAAATTGTTCAAGAAGAGGTAAATTAATTTTCAGAAAAAATATTAATAACTAAAGGCAGATGTGAAGGAAAGTCAAAGCAGTTATCAAAGTACCCAAGCACATGTAGTCATTTGCATCACATTTCTCACCTCTATGCTTTACCACAAAATAGTCATCACACCATTTCTTAAAGCTAGGATAGTACGATGGATCATGCTTGTCACAAACGTCCTTCAGAGTTCTGTGAAAATGCTCCACATCCTGTGTATAAAAATAATAATAATAAAAAGATCAAAATACCAAGTGTCATTGCTTTACTTGTTTACCTCAAAAACCATGAAGTTTCCAAATTTAAATGTGGCAGCTTGCCAGAAAATCAAAAACATGATGAACCTCTTCATCAAGATAATATGGTGTAAGGTCAGTCCCTCCACCAAACCAGCTGTGTTTCTCTCCATTTTCTTCGTGGACTTCAAAGTAACGAAAGTTGAAGTGTAGGGTTGGCACGTATGGATTACGTGGATGAATCACTGAGCTTATTCCAGCAGCAAAAAATGGGAACTTGTCTCCTTTGAGGTCAGTGCCTCTGCTTCTCATATGTTGCACGGCTTGTGGAGGTAACTTGCCACAAACAACAGAAACATTAACACCAGCTTTTTCAAATACTTTTCCTGCAATATAACAAACAAAAAAACACCAATTTTGGAGGAACCTCTAAATTCCCTGTGCAGGGGAGAGCCCTAAATTTTTAATGTCCTCTCTTTCTGACCTGGCCCTCCCTCCCTCCAACCATCCTAACCTGCGTAATACATGCATGAGGTGGGCAAAGGTGAGATATAAACTCTGGTTTGACGGTGTTCACACAACTGCCTTTCAAGGACAAAAGCACAGAGTCCACGTTACTCATGCTTCGCCAGTGCCCCTCTGTCTTAGTACCTTCTTGCAAAATACAGCTGATACCACCGCCGCCTTCCTCCCTCAGCCACCGGTCCACGCGAAATTCTTTACCATCGATTGCAGCTAGCTTCCTGCAAATATCCCCTTGCACACCTAGGATCATAACTTCCACACGGCTCTTCATGTCGTCCATGCATTTTTCCAACATGTCTGGTTTTGTTAGCGGTTCGGCCATAAATTTGGAGATGTCGAGAGACTGTGGCTTTTCGCGCGCAAAGGCAAACGAAAATCCAAAAGTGGTACCTATGCCTATGGCCGACGCTCCCACACCGAGAAAAATGGCTCCAGTTTTATGAGTGCTCAGCGCACGAAAAACTCCAAAAAGTCTTGTTTTAAAAACCATTTTTCCTCCAGGCGTCCAATATCGGATCGGATCGTAACTCAAACATGACGTAGCGAGCCATAGAAATTGGATTGCGGGCTCGAAATTTTCACTGTTGATCTCCCGTATGTAATCAGTCTCTTCGACCGTGGCTTTTGGAAAGGTAAGGGTAGGAGGTACCGTAAGCTACTCAAAATCACCCTCAATCCAGCTTCTTATGCGACATCGTCAGCTCATTTTGTAGATAATTCCTCGTCTAACAATTGTTCTATCGCCTTATCGTTTCCATTGCACCAATAAATTAATATTTCTTTATTTGTTGCTCTTGTCCTTCGTTTGAGTAAACTTCGAAGGACTGGACGTATTTTGTAGTACATCGCTATTTTTGTAAAGTACAGTGTAAAAATATATTTATTTCAATCCAGTAATTGCTGTTGTGAACTCCGTGTTGGAAATGTGCTGTTTTGATGTTAACAAAGAGACTAAAATCGCGTCTTAATTTGGCGGCGCATTTTAAACAACATTTTGCTTATCACTCTCTCTTGCACTTGTGAACGTGGATTACGCAGTTGTCAGTTAAGACGTTAAGACATTACAACTCAAATTCTTAAGGGAGAGACGATCTCTAGTTTTACAAATTTACAGACACTCCGTGACCCACCGTTATGGGGTACCCTGAGAGCAAAGGCCATTCAAAGCTGTGCATTACCTTACATTTTCCTACATAAGTTGGGAATTTCCTCTTTCCGGTTTTTCTAGAAAGGTCAGAGGAGACTGTGTGCAGGGTGGTTATGGGGTAAATCTGCGGTCAAGGAAATGTCTGTAAATGCTGTAAACTGCCACTCTCAAGCCCTGTGCTTATGTCTTTGTAAGGGGTTTTAGGAGGGCTTATAAATGGAGGGGCTTAAATCCTAGGGGGCTGACTGGAAAAGAAAAAGCACTTTGAAACAAGCTACAGCAGTGCTGATCAAAATATGTTTTGCATTTAGTGGTTTTTAATTAAGCTTCAAAATGTCATAATAAATCAAATTCATTTCAATACGTTTGGAACACAATTAAAACTAACGACGCAAACGAAACAAGAACGTAACAAAACAGAAGTTCAGATTTTTCCCTTGAAGTTCATCTTATAAACTGACAGTGTTTCTGTTTAAAGTAGTACAGAGTTCCTGAAAAGTGCTTCATATTTATCAAAACAAGAAAAGCTAGAGTGGGGCTTATATTTGGGGGAGGGGGTGTATTTTTTTGTTTACAAGTTGATGGACCTATAACTGGAGGGGCTTACATGTAGCAGTTTACAATATATCAACCTTGAACTTGAGCAGGTTGTCTCAACTGAAACAACACCAGGCTAACTTAAACTTTGTATGATTCCCATTTTGCGGTATTGAATTGATTTTTGGTGGAGTTAACATCTGTGGCCATCATTTTGGTGAAGGGTATCGAGTATTTTTAAAGAAAACACTTGCCATGTGATGTCTTAGATGGGAAAACCCCACACACCACGCAACAAGGATCTTATCCCTGGCATTGGAAGGTACAGCAGATCAGCCATCTATAAAAAGAAGGCTCTATACAAGAGAAAAAGGACTGGTGTCAAGAAGGAGGTGAAGGAAGAACCAAAAACTCGAATCAAGGAGATTGGAGGAGACAAAAATGGAGGAACACGAGTTGTCCCTGTAAAGAGAGAGGTAAGCAGATGCTACCACATTTGAGATACCTGCACTAGGTGGTCTTGATCGTGGTAGTAGTAGAACTAAGGCTGCTATCAATATTAAGCCCCAGGGTGGGGTGGGGGGTCACTCACAGGGGAATGTCTAGGGGAGTCTTGTCCAGTGCAGGGATTTTGACAGGTACATGTTGACCAAGGGCTGGATACTTAACATGGCTGCCATCTAGGGATGCAGGGATGGCGCAGTGGTGAGAGCACTCGCCTCCCACCAATGTGGCCCGGGTTCGATTCCCAGACTAGGCGTCATATGTGGGTTGAGTTTGTTGGTTCTCTACTCTGCATCGAGAGGTTTTCTCTGGGTACTCCGGTTTCCCCTCTCCTCAAAAACCAACATTTGACTTGATTTGAGTTAATTGTTGTTAATTTCAGTTTACGGTGTCCCCAATTAGTGCTCCAGCGCTAGAACGACTAGACACTTCAATAAAGTTTCTTTCTTTCTTTCTTTCTTTCTTTCTTTCTTTCTTTCTTGGAAGACCAAGAGAACTGGGAATTTTATGTTCAGTAGGTGCCCAGAGTTAGGGCATTTTACATTCAGTGGGTGCTTAGGAGTGGGGAATTTGGCTCTAACTTCCATGAAAATGTCAAATGCTCCCCAGGCCAGGCCTCCACCCACCAAGGTGCTTAACTTTGGTATGTCCATAACACTTTCATACATTCATGCAGAAGTAGATGGTTTTTCAACACAATCATCCATCTCTTCATGCAAAGAACCTGACACAAGCACAAATTGGATGTTTGGTGTACGAGTATGTCAGTGCGTCTGAACTCTTCTCAACTCTTTGTGATTGTGTCAGGTCACGTCAGCACAGAGCCATATTCTTATTTAATTAAACATGCATACGTGTAGTTTTGAACGAAGCTATGAAGGAAATCTGGAAGTCTGGATAGGAGGAAAAAGGAAACCTGGGTTTGATAAATTGAAGGGCTCAGTGGAACAATGCGCTAAGTGTCTCCTGTGCTGCCAGTTTTTAGGTCATTTCACGAAATCATGACCATTTTCTGCTGAATCAACTGCGCTAAAACTATGAGGTGAACCTCCCCATGCTAAATGCCAAAAAATTAGGGCAAAGAGATGAAAAAAAGCCAATTCTTTTTTTACCATTATTTTCATATTTTCTTGCTGTTGTGCCCCCACTCCCCTTTTTCTCACTTTTCCTTCGTTATTTTGTTCACGTCACTTAAGACGGGTATTTCCATAACTTAATTGCCGTGTATTGCGCGAAATTTGGTTGCAATTTCGCAGTGATAAAAAAGTCACTTGGCATGTAATTCCACTGAGCACTTGCAGTTGGCGACAAGAAATTCAGCACAATGGGTAAGGGACGTTTTCTAACCGGTAAAGCATTCAGTTAATGTTAATTCTTCTGCAAAGGATAAGTGACAATTTGAACATTTGCAGGCGGTAAAAAGTGCTCTTACAAGCGGTAAATTCTATGGGTTACCGCCTGATAAGGAGAACCCTGAACACAGTTGTTAATGTTTTATCAACCTCCTGTACTGTTCTCACCTTAGTCACGTTATTATCCAACGGAAGATTCGAAACGACCCCTTCGCAACCGACGAAAGATTAAGCCCACCAAACTGAGGTCATCAATCACTCCTGGAACTGTACTCATTCTTCTTGCTGGTCGCTATAAAGGCAAGGTCAGTAGAATGGTTTATTTCTATCTCAACAAGGTAGCAGGAATATTAAAGGATAAACTTGTAAGCCTCTTTTGCATCTAAGATTGATGGCCTGATTGCAATAATCAGCATTCCAGTTGAATTTTTGAGGCAGAGTGCCGACAGGGAATCTGAGGGAGAGTCAAGCTGAGGTCAATACCAGTGGGTGTCTATGCATTTTCTGTGGTGTATCACTTGATTTGTTGTGTCAGGTGTTCACCTCTGTTGGGTTTTTGACCCGAGACCTGTCCCTTATCTGGAACACTGGCAATAATCAAATTTGTTATTTTCGGTTTGCAGAGAGTTGTCTTTCTCAAGCAGCTTGCATCTGGTCTCCTTCTTGTAACAGGTAATGACTCACAAAATTTTATAAACATCCATGTAGCTGCTAATCTTCTTTAAATTGTAGGGGGGGGGGGG
>BLFK01000078.1:2231857-2237677 GCA_014634185.1 Astreopora myriophthalma | reverse complement strand
CCCCCCCCCCCCCCCCCCAAACCCTGGGGCAAACCCCCGGGCATTTGACTATTTAGAAAAATCTTGTTCATTCAAATTCCTTACGATGTTTCTAATTATCACGGTCAAATGCCCCATCGGGAAGGCCTTCACAAAGTATCAAGTTGTGCTGTCAACGCTTTGCAAGTCTCTTTGTCACTGCTTCAAAGGCATTCTTTTCAGCAACAAAGCCCAAGCGGAATCGCAGAATGAACTGTGTAATCCTCCAGCTTGTTGCGCTTCTTGATAATCAAATGCCTGACCAGGGGGGCTTCATCTTGCATCAAATTCGTGACCATATGGAGCCAAACTCTCATCAAATGCCCGAGGTTTGCCGGGGGAGGGGGGAGGGGTGCTCCTGGAATTGATTGAGAGAGAGTTAATTCCTTTACGTTTCTTGGAGCTGTTTCATGTAAGCCAATACAAATACAAATTTAAGCTTACCATACAAAAGTAACGTGTACACTATTCCATTTCATGCAAAGAAGTGGTTGTAGAGTTGCGTTAGCAAGGGAATTTTTTTTCTTTATCAAGATTTCCTGTCCTACAACAGGAAGCCCAACATGATGTTTGTTTTTGATTAGCCTTTAAATTTAACATTTATACTCATGGTCTAACCGGTGCTTAAAAAGTCCTTAATTTTCCAACATAACTTGTTACCTTAAGCTGAAAGTTTAGGTTTGTCCTGTCAAATCTAACTCAGGGCACCCTCCCACCTTAATTGTCTCTGTGGTGAGTGTCAAAGCGATCATCCTTCCCACGAGAAAAGGAGACAGTCGCTAATCTTGTACTTTCAAATCCTGTAGTCCATGTGGTCATTATTCGGTGTTTGACAGCTTGAAACGGTCAAGTATCTACTGATAAATGAGTTATTCTCGTGCAGTTCCAATCAGATTTGGGGGCCAGCGAGCAACATACAGGAAACCACACTACCCATGGTCCAGCTGATTGCAAATTGGAGCAGATTAGTTGATTATTCGGGAATTTGGTGTGCTTCGTGTGAAGATGGTCTGTTGTTGCTCTGTCCATCCTTCATTCATACAGAATGCTACCAGTGAAGGTGAAAAGTGAGAAAATGCCGTTTAAACTGGCCAGGACAACCAAGGAACATTCGGCTTTCAGTAGGGGGGCTAGGTCAATACTACTGGGTCTCAACAGATTTTCTTAATTTGTGGGTTCAGGTGTCCGGCTTTGTCAAGTTTCTTTACTGAAGATCTGTGCTGCCAGGAACACTTACAGTAAATGCTGTGACATGCAAATTTGTTTGCTGTACAAAGTTGTTTCCATTTGTGAGCACAAGAGTCCATACAAATATCTCACAAATTAAGTACATTTGCAAGAAGCGTACATAATATTAATTTAGCAGAAATCCACTCGCCTACCGTCACAAATCCTTTCATCTGATTGGCTTGGCACTTGCTACCTATTGAGTAATAGCGAGTAGCACAAAGGCCAATGTTTTGAACAAAAACAAAACAATGTGGGCATCTTCAAATCTTAAAATCAATAAGAACTGGAATGAATTTTGAGGTAGTGTGTGACTTGATTTCTACCAAAACAATGAGGCTACTCATTGACTATCTGTTGACTATCTGTTGAGACAATTTGCAGTCTAACTGCTAAATAGTACTCCAACTGTATCACAGTGATAATACTGGAAGCAGAGTCTCGTTCTATCTTCCTACAAAAATCAGGAAGACAGTGGAGACCCTGCTAGTGGTTTCGAAATTCTTTGATTTGCTCTTTATCCAAGGAAACGGATGAATCAGTCCAGTTTCAAGCTGGTGAAACTGGGTTTTGGGGTTTCGGTTTCAAGAATAAGCATTGAATCATCTGTTAAACACCAGATTGTCAAAACAAATCTGAAGCCAATTTCTAGACAACTGTGCACAATCATATCCTATAAATTGGGGTATTAATGCAAAAGAAGTTTACAAGGGCGTTTTTCTCAAGGGTCTCTGAGCAATTCCTAGCATTGTGGTCATTCACTTCAATTGTAATATCTGGTTACCTTCATGTTTGGTAAATACACTTGATCCTGGCATGACAAAAGACCTGCCTCTTGAAGAAAAACAATCTTCATGCTTGATTTAAGGTAATTTGGAAGGCTGGAATATTGTTCACAACAATTTGGTTAATTTTCCTTCAGAAATGGCAGACTATATGAAGAAGGTAGCAGTGGAGGCTGGCACAAACAAGACTGAACTTTCAGTTGAGGAACGTAACCTTTTGTCTGTGGCGTACAAGAATGTCATTGGTGCACGCAGAGCTGCATGGCGCATTTTAAGTTCCTTGGAAGCCAGAGCTGACAAGAACAAAGAAACCATTATCAAGTACAGGGAAAGGATTGAGAAGGAACTCAATGACATTTGCAAAGAAATTACTGCGGTCCTGGATAATGATCTCATCACTCATTCAAGTTCGAAGGAATCCGAAGTTTTCTTCTACAAAATGTAGGTAACATACGCCAAATTCATAAATGGCGGCTAATCAATTATTATTTTCTCTTTATGCTAATTTTCCTCAGCAGCCTAAAAATTCTTTTCAATTTTTACATGCTAATTAGGCTAGTGCGGAAAATTAGCATGAGGAGAAAAGAATAGTTTATTAGCCGCCATTTATGAATTCGGCCTATGTTAAGTACCAAACTGGCATGAGACCATTGTCTCGGCTTGCTAGCCCGGTGGCTAGTGTCTGGTTTGATTGTACCAGCCAAAACAAAATATATTGGCATTCATGAGCCAGATTGTACTATATCTATAAAACTTTACTCAGGTACTAAAATGCCTACGTCTTACATGTAACAATCTCCAAACGTGCACCTGTGCTCGACATACGCCGTTCCTAAGGCTAGTTTACACATACAATGTAGTCATAACCACAATAACTATGTAAACCAGTGCAATGCAAAAGCAGATGCTTGAAGTGCTCTTGCTCATGTAAACTGACAAATGCAGGCATAAACACTAAGTGGAATGAAAGCCAAAAAGTGCCACAATTTATCAGCAAATACAGGGTAGATGCAGCTTTGCAAGATGGCAGCAGACTTGCAAGATGGCGGCAGACTTGCAAGATGGCGGCCTGTGTGTAGCATTGTGCTTATGCTGATCGATCGATCATTCATGTAAACGACCTTACAAGTGCTGGCCCTTGTGTTCATGCTTGGGTTATACATGAACACCATCTTTTTTGTAATGTTTAAAAAACAAGCAGCCATGTATTATTGGGTTTAAAAACACAAGACGTAGCCAAGTGTTTTTAGACCCGATAAAACATGTGCTGCGAGTTTTTTAGTTTTTTGCCTCTCTGGAGTCTAAACAATGGTTCAAGCTGTGAGAGGAAAATTATTAGCGTACCAGAAAAACACACTATGCCTTATTAGTATTCTTCATATAAAGAATACTAATAAGGCATATACCATATATGTAAGGCTTTATACTGTTAGACTGTTAGACTCATGAATTATTAATGAGTTTTTGAAAGTATAAATTATTATGTAAGTGTTTGCCTTCTTTCATTTTCTACAGGAAGGGTGATTATCACCGTTATGAGGCTGAAATTGCAACAGAAAAGACGAAATGTCAGGAACTTGCCTCAAAGGCTTATGAAAAGGCTTCAGAGGCTGCCAAAGAACTCCCATGTACGCATCCAATCCGCCTGGGTCTGGCCTTAAACTACTCTGTTTTTTACTACGAGCTTTGTAATAAACCAGATAAGGCCTGTGAACTAGCCAAAAGGGCCTTTGATGATGCTATTGCTGAACTGGATACCCTGAGTGAGGAGTCGTACAAAGACAGTACTTTGATAATGCAGCTGCTGAGGGATAACCTCACCTTATGGACATCGGAAACTTCAGGTAAGTGCCCCTTCCTGCACACTGCTTGACCTTTAGCTTTAATTCTTTTTTTGAAGCAGGTTAGTTAGTACAAATTGAAGTGGGGCTACCAGGGCTTTCATAAAGAGCTGTAACGTGTAATACCTGTTATGGCTGATTGCACTCAATGTTATGGGTGAAGATATCAATTATTGGTAAGTAAGTTAGCATTGTAATGTCATTATTGTGTGGGATGACTTCAATGTAACAGCTGTTTCAAAACTTAATGACAGCCCTGGCTAGTAAAAATTGATTTTTAACTAGACACATTGCCAGTGCCATTTGAGCTTTTGGAAAGTAAGTTGAAAGAGGAAGCCAGAATTAAGAGGCAGGCCTTCAACAACAACAACAACAACAACAATAGTTTATTCACATTTCTGTTCTTACATAACATTACAATGTTTTCTATATTTAGAAAGAGAAGAGAAATTAGTTAGTTGCAAAGATGCTAAAAGTTACATACAGGGAAATCCAAGCATCTAAGTAAACCGTTAGGTTTTCTAGTTATACAAGGGCATGTAGCCTAAGACATGTACTTGAGTTAATTATTGACATGACCAAACTTATACATTTTGAGGCTTTATTTCAAAACTGGACAAATATTAGTGATATTCTTACCCCTGAAAAACCCTTGAAAACTGTTCAAAACTCAACATTTTCATCAAGGTTGATTTTGATTGCCATGCCTCTAAAAACACATAGATCATCTAATACTTTTTTAAATCCAAAGCAATAATTAATAAATCAATGCCAGTTGGCGATTGGTTTTATACTTACTACATGTACTTGAGCAACTGCATTAAAGAGTCAATGTCAGCCTGGATGCTTTGTTCACTTTTGTTTATGTTTTCATTTGGCTTGATATAACAAGTGAAAATAAAAGAAGCGAGAACTTTGTCTTACGCTGCAAATGATTGGAAGAAAACTTGCCTTGCCAATGATATAAAATGTATAGTTGCAGTGAACCTTTGAAACCACTAATTTGATTGGATCTTCATGGGAGGCACCTTTAAATTATTGTTTTTGTTCTGTCTGTTGTTTTTCCAACTAATCCTGTGAGGTCTTGCAAATGATGCAGATTGACCCCATCTATTTAAACACGTTTTCCCTGTTCTTCATTTCTGCACAGATGGTAATGATGACAATGAAGACACAAAAGTGGAAGATCTAGAAGAACAAGCCCAGTAGAGGTCAAGAGGTTCATCCATTATGTCTAAAATGCTGAATGTGTGTAAGGAATGGTTTTAATATCATTGCTGGTGACTTGGTTGTATCCCATGTCATGATCTTCCAATAACTAATGATGCAGATCTGTAAATGATAGGTAGATGGCAGAAAAAGACAACCTTACATGACTTAAAGGGGCTATGTCACCGTATTTTAGGGTGATTCTGAGAAATCTCTAGTTAATTATGAGTGTTAGGCTCAAAAAATGGTAAAATGAAACTCCTTTACTTGTAAGATCATTATTTGATGACAAACAAGATAGTAAATGACCATTATCTAGGTGAATGATGTGAAACTTGAAAAAATCAGGCTGACTTTTTAAATGCAACCCGTTTCAACCTTGTCCCTTTCTGCTCATCCATGGACTTCTTTGGCTTTGTTGCATTTCTTTTATGTTGTTCTACAGTTGTAAGTGGTTATTGTGATGTTTTATTCTATTTTATGGGCATCTGATTTGTCATGAAACTGTCTAAAATTGGGTGACATAGCCCCTTTACAGTAACATTTCTTGATTTTTGTAGCTGAATAAAATGAATGGTTTATAGTCAGTTTTGTCCATTAAACATAACGGAAAAAATTGTATTCCAAGGTCAACAAAGTTTTGCCTCTGTAAATTGAAGCTGTACCCCTATAGAAGCAAGTCTCCGCCCTTCTGTCTGCCAAGTTCTTCCTCGTAATAGTAAAAATAATTATAATAACTC
>BLFK01000078.1:2226857-2229357 GCA_014634185.1 Astreopora myriophthalma | reverse complement strand
TCCCTATAATTTTTTACCCAAATATCCCGTATCCCGATAACCCCTAATAGGGCCTCCACAGAGGAAGGGAAAATGTAGTTGTCAAATAAGTAATGGTTTTATTAGTGATAGTAATAAAAAGTTGCTGCAAAAATCGTTAATTAAGTCTCCAAATTGACTGGTGCATCAGAACACATATCATAGCGGATCTTGAAAGACATATAAGTCATACAACCGGCCTATTTAATTCCACATTTGGAAGTTGAAAGAAATTATTATCATAAGTCACCCAGAGGGCTCGAAACGTGCGTTCTTCCCCTAAGTTAAATAGTTTTGGGCTTGTCCCGAAAGACAGTCTTTCAACTACGCACCTGGCCCTCCCAAACAGCCTTTGATAGAAAAAAATCTGCTGTTATTACGTGTATTTATTGTCTGTATTATAATACACGTAATATCGGCAGATTTTTTTTCTGTTCGGCTGTTTTGTTCACCAAAACCCAAGCTATCCTTATGTCTAGATAACCCGAGGGGTACACTTCCCCCCGATCTTTGCATGGCATCAACTTCCGCGACAGGTGCAGAGGACTGGTGATGAGAATGATGAAAGCTCACAAGGGCCTGGACACCAGTTAAAGTTGACGCCCTTCGTTAAGCAGCATTGACCGGTGTTTGAAGGTGATAAAATGGCAGATCGAGAAAACAATGTGTACATGGCCAAGCTAGCCGAACAGGCTGAGCGCTATGAAGGTAAGAGAAGTGTTTTGCGTGCTGTCGGTGAGCATTTCATGCTTTGAGAATCGTCGATTTGCTATCGCGCCAAGTCGGTTACGGTCGGCAAACAGTTCTTTCGGCAAGCATTCCATATATTCATTACTGTCAGGTCCGCCTTTTCTGATGGATTTCGAATCAGTTTATACTCAGAATCTACTCAAGTCACTCTGTTTCTATGCAATCGCTATTTGATGAAAACAAGCTTTGTTGGTGATGAGCCGCTATAAACGTTAAATTTGTGATCTTTTAAGTTTAACCGTGAGAAACGGTTAATAGAATTCAGCCCACTTGATAAAAGATTTCTGTAATGTTTCCTGAGCAAACCCTTTATGAAAGACCAAAGGACGTTAGAAGTTCCCTGGCTCACAATGGGCCCAGTTAGCTATATTTATCTTGGAAGACGAATAATAAGTCTGAGATGCATTATGCGCGTCGTGCAGTAATAATCTATGCGTGCATTCATGTATGTACTTACAAGGTTTTATCTGTATCAATTGTAACGCGTTGGCTATGCGTACGGCACCCGTACGACAACTGCTATTTCCTATTCGTATGGGATTCTTCAGATTATGAAGAGCAAGGCTATAATTCATAAGAAAACATCTTACTTTGCTTCCATCCACTATGTTTGAATTCGCAGTGTTTTGGTGGAATATCGATCTCCTTTTAAATGTGGCTAAATGTAATTTAGGCAAAGTTAAAATTGTGGCATTGCTGGTCATTGTTGTTTTATGGTAGGGCTGTGGGGGATCCCCTCTTGCTGTGCAGGGGCTCGCATGCTCAACATTGCAGATCATTGCAGATCTAGTGCGCTCACTCACTCTTTTTGACTCATCAGTTTTGCTCTCACCCACCCCATCCATTTGTAAGTATGGATTGGTTGTTGTTCTACTGAGTTCCTCATCAGTGTGCCAGTTGCCAGGTGGTGGACTGTGGTAGGGTTACTGTGTTTGCCACCTTGTTGTACGCCCAGCACAACTCTCTCTGGCACCTAACCCCAAGCTCATCTTGCCAATGAGTTTACCTGACCGTCACAGGCGCAAGATGAGCCGTTGCGTTGGATGGATAAAAATGAACCCTGGCGTATTTTCTGTGAGAGCGGAAGCATAATTTCCCTATTGTGAGTACTTTAGAGAACAGACAGGTTGATGTGAGACATTCTACATTTGTGTCGAATCTGATGAAGGTGCTATTTGTATGGCATTGAAGAATATGGGAGTCTGGGTATGAGCTTGGCTGCCAAGCTGTACTGAAAGCTCATAATGTGAAAAACCCATATGAATAGGAAATGTAGGTGGTCGTACGGGTGCTGTATGAATAGCGACTGCGTTATTCTAACACATAAATTGATGCATTTCAGACCAATTTGTGTGTCTGAGATATTTCTCACTGGTTATGAGTTACTTTTTACAACATTGAAGAAAATAATCGGGGATCAGGAAGTTAGTTTCGGAGAAATGGGCAAATAAAAAGTCAACGTAAATGAAATGTAACCTCTTTGACTTGCCAATCATTATCAAGAAAATCCATTTCAATTAAGAAGTAAATAAACAGCATTTCCCTTCATTTGTTGAATTATTCTTGAGAAATATTTTTTAAAAGCAATAGAGGACTTTCTTCATGTTTACATAGCTTCATCTAAACACAAGGTGGTTGGGAGAATTCAAAACAGTTCTGCAAACCCTCAACTGCGTCTCAGGTTTGCAAACCTGTCTTGAATTCTCCCAACCCCCCCCCCCCCCCCCCCCCC
>BLFK01000078.1:2203853-2220016 GCA_014634185.1 Astreopora myriophthalma | reverse complement strand
TCACACTGTGATAACAGTGTGACGGGTGCCCGGATGTCTCTGTGCGGGGGCTTATGGCTGGGTTGCGGGATTCCTAGCCATGGGAGCATTTTACTGTCTAGGGGCTGGCTGTTCACAGTGGAGGTCCCTGGACATCCCGGGCACCCACCTTCCACTCAGCTAGATGCAGTTGTTAATCAGTATAAGTAGCACCATGGTTGGTGGTGATTAATTGGTGCATTTTGATCCTCTCTTGGTCTGGCTATTAAATGAGTCCAACCCTACTAATTTGCATTAATTAGTTTGTTCTATGTATCCATGTATCCTAAAAAGAAGAATGCATTTTGTCTGGGGTTGATCCAAAATAAGAGTGTTTGGAATATTGTGAGTAGTGAGGGCTTTTCTTCAATGTTCTGCACCTTTTTATTAGGTTGTGTTCTTATTTTCCAGGTTACAGGATCTGGAAAAACTTTAGCATTCCTGATCCCCATTGTGGAAATTCTGCTAAGGAGGTAATGTCACATTTTCAGAATTTTCATTGGTCTCACCACACTCCTTCCCACTTCATAATAGGGATCGTTAGGTTGGAGCACAAGTTTTCTGTTCTGAGCATGTGCACTTGGAAAAAATTCGACCTCTAAACCTAATGCACGCGCTCAGTATGGAAAACTTGTACTTGTGGTCGTACTCACACACCAATCTAACGGTCTCTATTAATAGAGGGGTCTCAACAGACTTGTTTCAATAAAAAGCACTAATGAACTCAGTTTGGGAGGAAAGTATGACCCAGAATATGTGATGTGCATTATTTGATTATTGTTTAAAGAAATTTTGGTTGGTATTTTGTGGCTGCTTTGAACTGAAAAAAAAAAAACTATCTTGGATTTTAGATGTGTTATTGGAAATAGCATGACCAGTGGGTTCATGTTACATGTAAATTTTGGCTGGATTGTGCTCCATTATAACTCCTTTGGCCAGTGTGCCTGGAAGGAAAATTAAATTAAATAACGTCCTCTCTCTTACTATGTCTGTGTGAAATGTGGCTGAGTTTTAATGGTGACAATCCAAAATCTTTTTGGTGACTTGCAAAGGGGCCATCATAGTAGTACATGTAAATTATCATGTTGAAAGAAGCAGAGAGTTGTGCTGTAGTGTTGTTCTTGTATAAAACACTACATGTCTGGGATGGGGATATAAAATTAATATGTTTATTTTTAAATTAATATATTAATCTGTACATGTCCTAACATTTTTAGGGAGGACAAGCTCAAGAAGCATGATGTAAGTGGCATTTTTTTTTCCCCTTTAGCCTTTTCAGTGCTGACCCGGCCATCTGCATAAATTATGTTGAAAGACTATCTATATTTAGTGTTTTTCCTCAAGAGTGATACCATTCATACAAATGAATTAGGTTTATTTGTTCTGTGAAGGGAGTGTCTTACTTGGCTAGGAACTAAACCACTCATAGAGTGGTTTTCAAATGACTTTTGAGAGTAATTATATGTGATTATGATTGCTACGCTTAGTGATTGGCTAAAAAATCTTGTGCCAGTTTTTCAACCAATGGGAATCAAAACTAAAACCGCAGGTTATATGTAATTGCTTTGAATTCTGATTGGGTCATCAAGCTTTTTGTGTCACCTTCTTGTGACTGGTTGGAGTAAGTAGTCTGGTTTTGGATTTACGACAGAGAGTTGAAAACTGCTCTAGATTCCATATGCCATTTTATTTGGGACCCTCATAGGGTATTTTCCACATGACACTCTGACTTGTGAGTTTTGTACATTGCACCATTCAATGAAACCACGATTTCTGTGTTTTCCAGCTTTGTTGAATGTCAGATATTTGGTTTCCTTACAACAATAACATTGCACATTTTTTGGCTCAAAGAATTTCATGTTATTGTGGCAGTGATATTATTCTTGCTCCTGAAACTTCTTAACGTAACAGATTGTTGGGAATGCCTCCAGTTGAAGTAATTAGTTTCCCAAACGAAATCCTCATTAATTCTTGCCTGAACAAATCACGGTTATCATAGAGGTCTCCAGAAATGTACCATCATTATCTCTCGTTCCTGATTTTGCCTCATCTTTCATTATGATAGCAGATCATTGTTGATTCTATAATTATAACCTTGATATGAAGTGAAATTGCTGATGCATTTGTATCTTAAACTGGAATTCATAAAATATTTAAAGGTTTCAGTTATAAAATCACTAAATCGTTATTTCGTTGTTATGAAGGTTGGTGCGATAATTATAACTCCAACAAGAGAGCTGGCAAAACAAATTGATGAAGTCTTACAGAAATTTACTGAAGATCTCTTACAGTTTAGGTCAGTTTGTCTTTCCTTAATAACATTATTTTTTGTTTGATAATAATAATAATAATAACAACAATAATAATAATAATAATAATAATAATAATAAAGTATATGATCTGTTAACTGCCTAAATTTGCTTTGTGTTGGGAGAGCATTTTACTTATTTGAAACACTGTATCTACTGTGATAGGCATGTCCTGTGCAGATTATGTGCAGTGTATTTAAATTTAGTCTTCAGACTGAGATTTAGCCAACTGAATGATAATTGGCTAAATCTGTGCTCTTTTAATGGGTTTATGGGCCACACATTCATGCTCTCGTGGTTGAATTTGGACAAGAATGAAATGGGTGCATATGCAAGACGGCCAGTACACAGCCATTGCAATGGCTCGGGAATATTTTCAGACACAAATGATCTTTTCCACATATGCCGCCATTGGATGCCCCTACCAGTTCAACCATGACAATACGAATGATGTCTATTGTAAGAGCTAACTTGAATGTCTTACCTATATACAGCCAACTGAATGATTGCTTGCATGCCAGAGTAGTTTCCACTTGAGTGTCCGAAGCAGTTGCAGCATCGTCAGCATTGTCTTCTCCCTGCCAGGACTGATTTTGTAACAATCAAGTTTAAGCCGGGATAAAATTCACGTTATGTGTAGTGTATCGGTGTCTAGCACACTCAATCTGTAATTCAGTTGCTAGACTGCAGTAGGTTTGAATAAACTATTTATTTATTTTTTATTTGTTTATTGCTTTGTTTTTGGTTTGCTCTATGGTTGGATCAAAAAAACTTGCACAGACCTTTCAGCCAATCAGATGCATCTGGTGGGTTGAAATGTCCATGTGAGTTTATTTGATCCCAGCACACTGGCTTTCTCATGCTTGGTGCTGGCTGCATTTACTTACTTTGCGATCTGAGTAAGTCACCTGCGTGTGAATTACACCTCGATCTGTGATTGGCTGAACTGTGCATCTCCTTCAGAGTGTGATTGGGTCTGTAAGTGAAGGGCTCCGGGCTAAAACATCCTAACTGACTTTTAAAGTCATTTCTCAAAATCACCAAAGCGAGTAATATGAGAAATACATGAAAGAGATATTATGCATCTTCTGGGAACTCGGAAAAAATCCGAGCCTTAGATGGGATTTGAACCCACGACCCTCGGAGATCTAGTACCGATGCTCTGACCACTGAGCTACTGGAGACTCACTCTGTTGCGAGCAAGGGTGAAATGTGGGTATAGACTATGACTGTATCACACAGTCACATAGTCCATTTTTCAATAACCATATGACTCTTAACTGCATCACGCAGTCACATTAAGGCATATCGGCGACAACGCCTTGCTAACTGCATCGCGCAGTCACATTAAGGCATATCAGAGATGCAACCAACCAACCACCAAAGCGACTATTATGAGAAATACATGAAAGACATATTATGCATCTTCTGGGAACTCGGAAAAAATCCATCCATTTTTAACTGTTTAATTGGAATTTAATTGTTGGTCATGGAAAGTCATGGAAAATTATAGTTGTGTGTGGTAGGTAAATTATTGCAGATGTCGAGGCAAGGACAAAATAAAATACAGGCGATTTATGTCAGAATATACTCGAAAACAAGGACAATTTTGACAATTTTCGAAAGTGACAGCTGAACGTAGGGTCATGGAAAACTGGAAAAAGGTCATGGAAAGTCATGGAATTTGAAAACCTTTTAGGACTACGAACCCTGTATGTGCATTGATATTTCTCACTTGAAATCTGCTAGAGGTTTGCTCAGTCCTGCTGTGAAATATTAGAACGACGCTCAATCTTTCTCACCCATAATTTTAGTGTTTTTTTTAATCCATTGCCAGCCTTAGGGTTTGATACACATGCAAATTTTGATTAGCATGAACTGTGTAAAATCCAAGTATTATGTACTTTAAACTGCAGACTTGTTATTCTGTTTTCTACAGTATAAAATTAATACTTAAAGTAAATCTAAATTATTTTATCTTTGACACCTTTACTAGGCAACTGCTGTTGATTGGAGGAGTGGATCCTTTGGAAGATATACAAAAGTTCAAATCGAAAGGGTAAGGATTCTTGCTATAAAGGTTAGTATTATTCAACAGGAATAGATTCAATAATAACTATGTATTACAGCGGTAATTTGATGCACATGCTGGTGGCACAAATATTGTCGAAAACAGATTTCATCCCTTCCGTTTAATTTTCATTTTGTTTGGTCACAGAGGCCACATACTTATTGGTACTCCAGGAAGACTTCAGGATCTGTTTTCAAGGAAAAAAGATGGATTTGAGCTAGCAGCACATGTTAGGTCAATGGTGAGTCCTTGTTGTATCAATATTATTAAGAAGTGATGTTGTAATAGACAAAGTTATGCATGCATGTTACTAGCTCAATGCATTTAAAATCCTCCTGTTGTAGATTGTTGCAATCTAGGCAACCTCAAACTTGGTAAACTGAAACAATTTTTCTTGTTGGGGATATGTGGAGAACCAGAGGGGCTTGGATTTTCCCTCTGGGGTAATGGTAAAATTGACAACCAGTGGATGTATATTTTGTTTTCAACTTGAACAGGAA
Organism: Astreopora myriophthalma; assembly: GCA_014634185.1. Taxonomy (NCBI): domain Eukaryota; kingdom Metazoa; phylum Cnidaria; class Anthozoa; order Scleractinia; family Acroporidae; genus Astreopora; species Astreopora myriophthalma. The sequence goes on along the minus strand of BLFK01000078.1, from coordinate 2,215,118 downwards.
ATCTTGGTATTGGATGAGGCTGACCGATTGCTAGACATGGGTTTTGAAGCAAGGTACAGTAGATACTGTACATACAATAATAAAATTATTGCTAAACCATCTTTATGTAATTTAGATCTGGATTATCATTATTCTGTTTATTTATTTCTCTTTAAAGAGTTCTTGAACAGCTCAGTTGTTGAGAGAGTTAGAGTATGTGTGTGTTTGCCTGGCTATTACAGTGGTTTTCAATTGAGTTTGGAAAGTACAAGTAACTACAGACACACTGTATGTAACTATTTGATTCATTATTGGACTTAAAAAATTATTAGGGGGAGCAGGGTTGGCACAGTGGTGAGAGCACTCGCCTTCCACCAATGTGGCCCAGGTTCAATTCCTGGTCTCGGCGTCAAATGTGGGCTGAGTTTGTTGGTTTCTCTACTCTGCTTTGTGAGGTTTTTCTCCAGGTTCTCCGGTTTTCCCCTCTCCACAAAAACCATCATTTGATTTGATTTGTTCTGATTTCAGTTCATTTGTAGTCTCCCCAATTAGTATAGCACTCGTGCTCAGCTAAATAAGCTGAGACTTAAAACAAAGTGATTATTATTATTATTATTATTATTGTTATTATTGTTATTATTGTTATTATTGTTATTATTATTATTATTATTATTATTATTATTATGTTTTCAGTCAGTCAGCAGCAAAAGGAAAAGTAACTGTGACTTGTTCTCATGCTTTTTAACATGCTTTGCACTGGCTGCATGTTTTGCGCTTTGCATTATGATTGCCTTTTTTCAGTGTCTGTGTCTTGTGATTGCCCAAGGTAATTACTTCGGTTTGGTTTGATGGCACTCTGTTGCTGAAGTCTTAATTCAATTTAGTTGTATCGAAAATTCATTAGGGACAGTGTGAGAATTTAATTAAAATTTGAAGTATTTGATTCCGCTTAACTTCCTTTTTCAATTATGATTTCTCTTCCAGCATAAATGCCATTTTGGGCTTCCTTCCAAAACAAAGAAGAACAGTATGTTTCAAACTTGTTTTGTTTCAATGTTTAGTTTATTTGGTTCACCGTACAGAGTAGGGTTACTGCAACAGCAAGTAGCCAATTACTGGGGCCCCATGTTGGCTGAGATAGACCACAACACTGGGGACCAAGTCCCCTATTCTTTACGAATAGCGTGTGTGTTTAATAGGGACCTTAAGCAGGAACGACTACAACGGCTACAACAACATCATCTGAAAACGTAACTTCGCATTATTGTAATCACTTCGTGCTTATTCCAACTCTTTCCGCGTTTAAAACAATCCCTAACTGTCCAGGAACAGAATTGGTACGAACGCCATTAAAGTTAAGACAAAGAATGGAAAATTCATCGTCTTCCACTCACATCCTACACAAAACTTCACATTTGGTCTTTTCACATTGTTGTCAAGCCGAGAACGGCAAAGAAATGTACCAAAATGTGAAATGCTCATGCAGAGCATGCGCAGCCATTGTTTTTGCTCATTAAACCTTTTGTTTTGTGGCATTCTCATTGTTGTTGACATCGTCGCCATTGCTTAAGCTCCCTAATATCACACAGTTTACAAACAATTATTGTTTGTTGCGAGATGGGAACTATGGTTTATTCTCCTTCACCAAGAAGACTAGGAAGTCTAGTAAGCATTATACACTTAATGTATGGTCCCAAGGGAAACAGTTTTGTTTTCCCGAGGGAACATACATTAAGTGCTTTGTTATACATTTAGAATTTCAATCAACAAAATGAGCACTGTATTCGGCGTGCAGGCAACAACTGCACAATTGTATCCCAGTTGGGATATATTTGATATTTGATCAGTGGCACGTGACCAGGAATGAACCAATCACAGTGCTCGTTTTGTTAAGTGAAAGTCTAGGTAATACAACAATGCCCTTTACCAAGAGGACTAGAAAGTCTAGTAAGCATTTTAAGTTATAAGTCATTACAAAAGCAGCACTTTCTGCTCAGTTATTTAAAGTCCATGAGTGTTGACCCTGAACTCTACCCAGAGCTCTACTAACTGAACCAACTACAGTAAACACACAAGCATCCACAGAAGCACTCATCAATCATTGCCACACCATTCATCCGCGCTCATCCACACGAAGTGATTTGTGTTACAACAACATGGAATGGTGGAATGCGTAATGTGCATGCTGAGAACTGAAAACGCATACCATGTGAAATGGTGGATTGACTAATAAGCATGCTGTGGTGGAATGCCTAATGCACTTGCCGAGAACTGAAAATGCATAGTAGTTGTCGTTGTCATACTCCAATCTAAAGCTCCCTGCATGGTCTCCTCTCTGCTACTTAGACTGATGAGGTAGAAGCTCTTGTCAGGGCTGCAAGATGAGGTAGATGCTCACATCAGGGCTGTCATAATACTCCAATGTAATGATCTCTGTTGTTTGCAAATGCAGGGTCTGTTCTCTGCCACTCAGACCGATGAGGTAGAAGCTCTCATCAGGGCTGGGCTCAGGAATCCCGTCAGAGTAACAGTACGGGAAAAATTCTCGAGATCCAAGGTGTGTCAACGATATAATATATATCAAATTCAGTTGAAGCTGTCATAAATGTGTACAGCTGCACTTTTGACCACCTAGAAAGAAACCGAAACTCTTGACATTGACACCATTGACACGACATGGCCATTTTAATTGCATGACTGTGACAGAACAGTTTGAGCTGAGTTTTACCTACCATGCAGAACTTAATATGGAGTGCAGAGATGAAGCCCCCAAGTTCTTCTAGCTCAGCTAGATTCATGAACAACCTTCTTTAGTGTGGTAAATTTTGGGGACTCTATATACCAACCAGATTATTACTGTATGCTGTTTTCTCAACAGTCCGAACAGAGGACTCCATCAACACTGCAAAACTTTTACACAGTAAGTATATTCTTGCACCTTTGAATTTCTTTTAAGAACAGCGATAAGTGCGTAAAACAAAAAGGATGAGTGTTTTTGAGCAGTATCAAGGTAATTGAGCCGTTGCATGGAGAACTGTATGTTATGTTCGGGCTGTACTGGGTGCTGCTTTTAAAATGTGGTTAAATTGAAAAGTGTTGCTTTCCGCTGGCTGAGGCACGAAAGAAGCGGAAAACGTTTTTCTTACACACATCTGGGAGTCTTGGTGCTAGTGTGCGGGGGGTATAGGTCACATGGCTTATGGGATTGCTCACTTTTCTTGTTGCCGTTCGCCATTGCCTGACCTCCCACCCACCCACCCTTCTAGTTTTTTGGAGTTTTTCCCTAAGTTAGTTTTTTCCATTTCTTGTTTGTTGTGAGGAGATTTATTTGTATTCAGTTTTTTGCAGTTTTCATATTATTTTTCCGGACTAGTTTTTTCGTCCTGTTATGAATGTACCTTTTCAAATTTGTTCTTTTCATTGATGTAGTCTCTGATTAATAAAGGTCAGGTTGCATGGTTCGGCTTGGGATGGCTACCAGTTGTGTGTGAGAACGATATTTTCCTTGTCTTCACCCTTAGTGCATTTGAACATCTAAACTAAACTAAACTTTCTTGCAGATTTGTGAAAGTGACAAAAAGTTCTCAAGTTTGGTGACCTTTCTAAAGGCAAGAAAAGTGAGTGGAGTGGGTGGATCCATTCTATTTTTCACTATTTTTTGGTAACTCCTTAGATGCTGCCTCATCTCAGAATAACTCGCTACTCTGCACTGGTTCCATCGTTCAAAGAATGTAATGCAGTGTACTACACGTTAGGTGTAAAAATGTTTGTGTTGACTTTGTAGTGCCTCGTGTTCTTGCCTGTACCAACAATAAACACTCAATTAATTTTCGTCTTGAAAGATGGTTCTAGTTTTATTGTATTATGTTCTGCAGACCAGCAAGAACATGGTTTTTTTCAGCACATGTGCCTGTGTGAATTATTTTTCAAAGGCCCTCGAAAGGTAAGCGTTCATTAGAAGCAAAGACTGAGAATGTTATTAATAGCTATTTAGCACAGTTTACTTAAATAGTGTTTGTCATGTTTTGTCGACAGTGTGTTTGGCATGTTGAAACAACCAAAATTCGAAAAACTATTAAATGCAGTAAAATTGAATAAAATATTGTAATTAGCACCTCCACAGAGTGGCTATTTGTCCACTGAATTTAGATAAAATGGCAATTTGCAAATGTTGGTTTTTAAGGACAGAAAAACCATATTAGTCTCTGAAAGACCTCTTACGCACATCATATTGTTCTGAGGCAGGTGCAAAGGAAAATTAAGTAAAGAACCTTTATTCACACATGATGTTATTAAAAGCTTGAAGTTTGTGGGGCCAAGAATTCCACGGTACAACATTAAGACTGAAACCCAACTGGAAGTAGACAACCAGTTGACTATTAGTGAGCTTACGACATGACGACGACGACGGCTAGGACGACGTCATTTAAAAATGCAAGTTCGCGTTATTCGTATCACTGCGCAACTATTTCATGTCGAGGAATTGAACTGGTATGACCCGGTTAGAATTGTAAATAGAGAACTGAAAATTCATGGTCACACGCTAACGTCCTTCCTCCCCCGAACTTGAAATTAGTATAGGAAATCGCGCGACCTCGAGTACAATTCGGGATTAATAGGTACGAGTGATTTTGATAGTTTTCAGAATTGCACGAGCCTTTAGGCGAGTGCAATTTGAGAACTTTCAAAATCACGAGTATCTATTAATCCCGAATTGTACGAGAAGCTCGTACGATTTTTTATTTATAGTACATTCAACAAAATTACGAACTGAGATAATGTTGCACTGACAATCTTTTTTATTTAGGTTATAGTAGAGTTATCAAAATCACGCAAGAAGTGTGTCAAATCGCAAATTCAGTTTGTGTAACACTGAAAACAATTATATTTAATTTTTTTTGTTGACGTTCAAATTTGCCGCTTATGATTGTGCTTACGCTCCATTGTCATGGAAACTTAATAGGTACTCCTACGGAGTACTATTTGGGATTAATTGTACTGCTCTGGACCAATCAGAATTGAGTAATTTTGTTGAATGTACTATAAATTTGGTAATTTCGCGTCGTTATTTAGGCGATGACGGCAAAGAAATGTACCAAAATTTAAAACGCTCATGCAGAGCGTGCAGAGCCATTATTTTGCTCACTAAACCTATTGTTCTGTAGCGTCGTCGTTTCGTAAGCTCCCTTACTGCAATACGCAGCGGAGTTTAATTCGGGACCACCGAAGACAAACGAGTCGGCGGTCAGAGCTGGATTTCAGTTCCTTAACCACTAAACCACGGTGCCTCACCACTGCGCCAACCTGTTTGTTGTTGTTGTTTTGTTTTGTTTTCCTTTTCTGATTGAAGCTCAGTGATCACGAAGTGTAAGGGGCCAAACGCGTCTCTCTTCATCATCACTATGGTCCAGTTGATTTTCCAGTCCAGTGCGAAGAATTCAGTTCCTTGGCTTCACTTGTAAATAACCAACTGCGTGGTCTGCCCGACCCACCAGTTGGGGTTCTGAAATCTTTTCTTAGTTGTATCATTTGTTTTTATTATCCTGAAAAGCCTTTCAAGGGGAGTGGTGAATGGAGTCTACGTTGTCTGTATCATACTTTTTCCGTTCAGTTTATTAATGTTAACAATGGCAATTTTCAGGCTTCTAGGAAATGTCACTGTTCTGTCGATCCATGGAAAAATGAAGTCAAAACGGCACAAAGTGTTTGATTCATTTAGAAAGCTTTCAAGGCGAGTGACTTTGGAGTAATTTAGAGGTCTGAAATTAAGGGCTCGTTCGATTGACCCTATTCCGGAATAGCCTTTAGATTTCTGTTTGAAGGTAAATTTAGGAAGATTTAGCAATAACATTTTGTCGGGAGACGATGATGAAAACCTCTTTTGCATTTCGATAACATTAAGATTCTGCTTGGCGTTATTTATGTGCGTAAATCTTCGTATCCTTATTCCGGAATCAGGGGGCCAATCGAACGCACCGTAAAAAGGCCTACGTTTGCCTGTTTAAAATGAAAGCACTTGCATTTGAATAACGACAAACTAAAGGCGGAACTGAACAAATTGGGTCCCGGCAAAGCCTGAAGCGTTGCAATAGCCGATGAATACACCTTTCTCGAAATATCTCGTTCGTTCTCCAAGCGTTCCATTGCTTTTCTTCAGGAAGTGTTTGTAGCATTGCTTTACCTAAAACCTCTAACTTTTGAGTCTGTGGATAAATAGGGGTTATTCACCAGCCGGGATGTCCGTACTGGGAAAAACTGTGCCCTCTATCTTGAGTACCGTCCGAGGCCGCAGGCATGCAAACGATTCCGCCCGCTCCCGGAACCAATCAGATTGCAGGATTTGTTTAATTCCGCCCGCTCACGCACTGAGAAAAAAATAAATTCCTGAATTGTGACCATTCAGATGAAAGCTACTGAGGAATACTTTACTGTACAACATGATACTGAAGAAGTCAGTCCGTGCCTGAGGAATCATTGGAAGAATACAAAACCTCGGCCGTACAACCCCAGCCTTTCTTTTATTATTGTTATTATTATTATTCCGGTCTACATATTCATGGCAAATTTGCTGTTAGAGCAAACCAGCATCCGGCTTGTCCAGTAGGCCTTGTTGGAAGAAAATTGTTCATTCAGTGAAAGCATTTCAGTAATATCACTGTACTCAAGTATTGTTAGTTTTACCGTGATCTGAATTTATCTTTCTCTGCTTTAGTGCTCATTAATTTTACTTCTAATTATTTCAGCGGTGTTCTGGTGTGCACAGATGTCATGGCGCGTGGAGTGGACATCCCCAAGGTGGACTGGGTCATCCAGTTTGATCCTCCAAGTAGTGCTAAGTACGGCCGAATATTGTGCAGAGTAGAGCAGTTTGCTGCTGATTAAATCGCAGAAAAATCAAACCACTTTGTATCTGGGCGACTTTGTTCTCTTCTCTTTTTAGTGCCTTTGTACATCGTTGTGGAAGAACAGCAAGAATTGGAAATAACGGTAATTAAAAGCTAATATCAGTGTTATTAGCTGCCTCCATTTTTTGGCTCGTCACGTCGTCTCCTCCCCAAAGAGTGTGCGTGACAAGCCAATAGAGGCTACGGTATTATCTAATTAATATCGTATTGGAGTAAATGATATATGAAGTGAATCATATCGTACTGTTATCAATCATATCGTATGAATCATCGTATTGTTGTAAGGTTTATAGAAGTTCATGCTATACTGAACTTTAATACGACTAATTGCTTTCTGAAGTGCAGTATTCCTTAGTTAACCCATGTTACCTCGGCAGGGAATGCTTTGCTGTTTTTACTTCCTGCAGAAGAGTCCTATGTGGATTTTATATCCATAAACCAAAAAGTAAGTTAGAGAATTGATGGAGTTCGTTTCCCTGACTTGGCATCTTATGTGGGTTGAGTTTGTTGCTTTTCTCTCTGCTCTAAAATTTCATTTTCGGGATGCTTCGGTTTTCCCACCTCCTTACAAATCAATATTTGATATTTTGCCCTGGACAGCTCCAAACAAGCGTCATGTCTAAGCCTTGAATTAAGAAGAGTGACCATTTAGACTGCAGGATTATTTTAATAGACGCTTACGTAGTCCTGAATTCTGACTGTCAGGTACCTCTTCTGCCGTTGGAAATGGAAGACACCGTCACGGGTATCGTGCCCAAGCTAAGGAAAATGGCAGCAAAGGACAGGTAGTTAAAGAACCAGTTCATTTTGTGGTCACAGCTTAACGCCGGTACGATGTTGGACAACAGCTTGCACTGTTCCATTGCTCCTATTTGTTTTCTTTGGTTGGTGTGTGTTCCCTCGATCTCTCAGTTTATGTTGACGTGAAGTACTCCTATCTCCTAAAGAGTGAATGAGGTTGATCATGTTTTCGTCTCTTTCTAGAGATGTTTATGACAGAGGAATGAAAGCTTTCGTGTCATTTGTGCAGTTCTACAGAAAACACGAGTGTAGCCTGATCTTCCGTACAGGGGGTAAGAACACAATCTTCAAAATTCGTAGCGTATGTTAACGGAAACTTTTGCTGGTCTTTCTTTGGCGCGAAGTGTAGTTGGATTTCCTCCGTGGATGAGGAACCGCTCTTGTTCTTGTTTCTAAAACCCCCCGGAAACGCTTCTGAACGATACCTCATCGCTTCGTGGTTCGTTGTCACCGCTTCGCGGATAAAATTCGTCCAAAGGGAAAAGAGAAAGAACTCTGGGACCAGGGTATCTGAACCAAGAAGCTATTTGTAAATTAACTAAGTCTGGCCAATATCTAAGTAGTATTACAGCAAGCCAAAGCAATTGCGAAATTACTCTGAATTCGACACTTGACTCAAAACCGCCAACTGATAAATTAAGTACTTTTGTACTGTACTTTACGATGTTTTCGTTTTCTCTTTCCGTCTTAAAGATTTAAACCTCGGAAAGCTAGCGACGGGATTTGGCCTTCTGAAGTTGCCGATCATGCCGGAACTAAAGGAAAAAACAGTGGACTTTGAACCAGTTGACGTTGATGTCGAAAAAATATATTACAAAGACAAAAGTCGCGAGAAACAGAGAAAGAGAAAGCTACAGGAACAGCAAAATTCGGGTTTTCTCTCTCAAAAAACAAACGCGAAGAAGAAGAAATTCAGCCGCGATTCAATCTCCTGGTCTAAAAGCAAAGAAAGAAAGGCAAAGAGAGAAAAACGGAAAGCGCGAAGAGAGTTTCTGAAGGAGCAGCGCCATAAAAAGTCACTTGACCAAGACGAACTTGAGGACCTGGCTCGTGAAGCAAGCTTGGTGAAAAAACTGAAGTCAGGGAAGATTAGCAAAGAGGAATTTGATTCTCGGGTTGGAAACGAAGACAAAGAGGATGACTAGTCGTTTGCCGCTTGGAACGGCCTTTCCCCTTTAATCGTTTCCTTAATGGTTTTGCTAAGTGAGTGGGAATACAAGATGCTTCCTGATGAAAATACGGAAATTTTCCGTGGGCCTACTGTCAATATATTCAACGTTATATTATACGAACACGTTTGTACGAGTTGTAATTCCAAAAGCAAAACAAATACACACTTTTAAAAAATGTAGAGTTCTTTAAAGGAAACGTTCTTTCACACGAATGCAGGAAGATACTGTTTCAGTTTTTCTCACGTCGCTTCGAAATACAAAAATTTGGCCGTCGGCGAGCAACTCCAACTGTCTTACCTCTAGTGGTGTTCAGCGTCTTCAAATGCTCTTCTCCCAGTCAAAAATGGATTCAGAAGCCCATGACATCAGGTCAAGAAAACATCTGATGTCATTGCATGCAATCAATTTATGACACGCCCTTGCATTATGCTGCCTCTAATGTTACATTCCCGTGCGCAGAATAAAGAAAAGTAAAATTATTTTGAGACTTAAAAGGCCATGTTAGAGTTTTTTTTTTTAAATCTTGTCGTGCCGCTTTTCTTTTGCTTGTCGTTTTACGGCTGTTTTCTTCCCCTGCGAGAAATAAAAATTGTGTTGTTCCTTTTGTTATTTTACGTATCTTTTTTCTTGTGCACACTCTATGCACTGCGACGCGCACTAAAGAATTACCACACTATATGGAGGATATGACTGCAATTTCAAATATATATCGCTCGAAATCTCTTGCTTTGGAAACAGCAGTAGCCACGTGCGCGCTGTGCGGGCCTATTTTCCCCAATGCACTAGCTCGTTCAAATGGTCAGCCGCGAAGCCACCTCATTTGTATTGGTCACTGCAATTCTAAACTAAGAGCAGTTTTCAGCTGAGTGCCGTAGAACCAAAGTAATTACACAGCCAATGAAGTTATGAAGGAAATCGAAGTAATTCACGACTTTTTTTGCTAGTCAATCAGAATGCAAAGCAAGTGAAGGCAGCGATGACCCGTATTCAATGGACCAGGAGTTTCGGAGGTACCCCGCAACTAGCTAGCTTTGTGTACTCTCACTTTTTATTGCCGTTTTTCTTATTCGGTCTTATTCAGCTTTCAGCCTTCAATGTAAAAAGAAAATGGCACTTGAAATGTCCTGGAAATATCCTGAAGGTCTTGCGCATACTTGAAGCTGATGGCTGCTGACCGCTTCTGTTACATGCTGTTTTGGTTGCCTCCCCAACTACAGTTACGTCATAAGTCACGTGCCCGCTTCCTTCAACGTTTCACCGCGCCCAGCGTCCATATTGAATCTTGGTCAAGGGATTGTCATAGTTTAAATCTGAGGAAATCTCCTCTCAGTTTTAGCCATCAAAATGGGGGAAAAGGAGAACATTGTTTATAAAGCTAGGTTGGCAGAGCAGGCGGAGCGTTACGAAGGTATCTGCGGTATTTTGCAAGTTCGTTGTCTGTACAGTTCATGGATCTTTGAAGGAATTTTGCCGCATGCTGACCAATCTTTTTTGTTGTTTTATCATTCCGTGATCAGTCTTAGTTAATGCCCATTTATGAGTAGTTCTGATACTAGCCCCTTTTGGCGAGAAGGAAGCATTCGACTTCGTGTCGAAATTTGACGTTCATACAATTGCGAAAGAATCGCATCCTTGTTTACTTGCGCTGTCGGTGCATATGATTTTGTGTGTTTCACTGCGTGTGAAGGATATTTAAGACCTTGTCTGCCGCTTATTTTAGACATGGTTAGAGATATGAAGCAAATTGCTGAAGAGACAGATCAAGGGCTCACGACAGAGGAGAGGAATTTGCTATCGGTGGCCTACAAAAACGTCATTGGAGCTAGAAGAGCCTCTTGGCGCGTTCTGTCGAGTCTGGAGAAAAATAATCCCGACCCGCACAAAGCACGAATAATTAAAGATTACAGAGAAAAAGTGGAGCAAGAATTGAGAGACATCTGCAATGAAATTTTGAAGCTGTTAGATGATCATCTCATTAAGAATGCCAAAGACAGCGAGGAGAAAGTCTTCTACCATAAAATGTGAGTACATTTCGCCATTTTTTGTTGATAATCAGATGAGGCAAACGGCTTGTAGTATTCTCAAGTACTGTACCCTATGTACTTCTGTATTTGCTCACCGCTCTCTGATTTAAGACACAGTAAGCATTCTACATCTTAGAGCTAGAGTCAACTTTCTTGTTCAAAAGAGTTCTATCCCGGGATGTACAATTTCATCTTCTGTATGCTCATTCCTTGCCTGCTGCTTGCTTTTCATTATAATTATTTTGACTTTGTTACGTTCCCAAACATTGCAAATAGAATCATCCTGACTTGAAAGGCATGTATAAACAGTCTGCAGTGTCCATTGTTTTTCTCATCCTCAGTGTCATTGTATCATTTGGACATGAAACCCACACAGAAGGATTT
>BLFK01000078.1:2153853-2198853 GCA_014634185.1 Astreopora myriophthalma | reverse complement strand
ACTTGAGCTCTTCTCCCCTTCCCACTTGAGGAAGAGGAGGCACCAAAGGTATCACATTTTTGTTGAATATTCAAACCCACTCACTGCCAAAGACAACTTCGCGCTGAAAAATCACATTGGACGAGGTGGACTCTGGCTGAGGGCAAAAGCTTCTGTTTTGTGGGAGCTCAGTTCCTTCTGAAGTGCCTATTTAACTGTGCAGAGCCCAGCTCATTTTTTGTTGAGTGTTTTTTTCTCATCCCTGTGAAAGATGAGATCACAAGTCCTGCTTCATAGCATTGTTTGCTTCTAGGTAGCATCATCATTATGGTGCAGTGTTAACTATTTTCTGAGGCATGTACCCATATATCGCTCAAAGCCTTGCCAATGATAGATTTGGTGGGTCCTTGAATTGTGTCTGCTGACTGTATACACGTAGTTTATGCCTTTAGTGATCTCTGCGGAAAAATGACTGCTAGCCGCCGAGCCTAGAGGGTCAGTTGTAGCTCTGTGAAAAGAAAATTTAACTTGCAACCCTAATAGACTGTTCAAATTGGTTGATAGCACTGCACGGACAAAAGTGTGTGGAAATCTCTGCCGTGTCCTAATCTCCCTTCTCTAACTTCTTGTTTGAAGGAAAGGGGACTACTGGCGCTATCAGGCCGAGTTTCTTGACAGTAAAAGTGATGCCAGTGAAGCTGCTAAGCAAAATTCGCTTGGTGCTTACGAAGAAGCAGACAGAATAGCAGCTAAAGAATTGGATGCAACTGATCCAATTAGGCTGGGGCTAGCACTCAACTTTTCTGTCTTCCACTATGAGATTATGGGCAAACCAGATAAGGCCTGTCAGCTGGCAAGGGAAGCCTTTGACAATGCCATGGCTGACCCAAATAAACTATCAGAAGAGAAGTACAAAGATAGCACTTTAATTATGCAGCTTCTTAGGGACAACTTGACACTGTGGACATCTGATTCAGGTATGTGTGAGAGTTTGTGTATTGTACATGTTTTTATCCTGTTATTATTAGTCTTTATTCATAAAGTACTATTCAAGGTCAATGTAACCACATTTTGAAGCTCCTGTCAGAGGACACCTTGGTAAAGTAGAAAGATTTCATAGCCAGGGCCAGCTGCTTGTAAACAGGAATGTGAAAAACTTAATGGTAGCATTTATATGGAAGCTAGCCTGAAAATGCTCTTTCTAGGTATCCATAACCAGAGCTGTCCACTTATGATACACTCTGTTGATAGATCTTGGACTATAATGGACAAATTACATGCCTCTTCAAAGTCTTACCATAGTTATTATATTTGAGGTTCTGATCATTTTTTACATAAATTATCTGATTTTTATTGAAATTTGAGTGTCAGCAATGAAGACTTCTTCTGTTGTTGAAGTCCATTGACTGGCCAATAGCTCTTTGTGGCATAAATTATTCTTTTTGATACTGATTGGGGAAAAAATAGTACAGTAAAAACCTGCATAAGAAAAACAATTGTTTTCAAGCCAGGGTGAATTGGTTCTTATAAATCATTATAAATTAATTATTACTAAGTAATCAGACTGGACAGGTTCTCAACAGATTCTTATTTATAATGGGTATGGTTGGCCCTGAAACACTTGTGTTGTTTTACAATTATTAAAATTTCATTTCAGCCTGGAGGAACTAAATCCACAGTTTCTTTTATCAGGTTTTTACTGTATCGTGAAATATCATTTGCCTCCGTGTTGCAACTTGGGTAACTAATCAGCAGATATTGGTTATGTCAAGGGCTAGACAATGTACATGTGATTTGTTTATCAGGTCTCAAACTTTCCTTCTGTTACCAAATAATTGTATCTTGGCCCATGTTGCAAAGAGGTACTAGTGAATCTTTGGGTATGTTTTTAAAAAAGTAGTTGTTTAGTCTTTGTTATTAAAGCACATTTTTGATGGGATGTTTTGCAGAGGAGATGGAAGTTCAAGATATGGAAGATAAAGATTCTTGAAGGATTGCATAGTGATTTGTGAAGAGAGACATCCACTATTGGCATTTGTTTCCTATGAATTAGGCAAAGGCTGTTAGTGGCTTTTATTCAGATATTGATTTAGAGCTTTGATGGCATTTTCACTATCTGTGTTGTGCTCTGGCCCCAAAAAATTAGAGGAAAGGAGTTAGAGAAGTGTTAGGTCTTTCATTGAAGTTTGTTAAAAGTCTTTGAAGGTTTTAAGAGACTGAATGTTTATGCATTAGGTGTTTGTGCATAACCAGTTAGGTGTTTGTCTGTTTATGTGTAATATGTATCCAATATTCCTAATGAGACAGGTTCAAAATGTCACCATCCGGTCCAACTTTTTGTAGAGATCAGGTGTTAAAGGGGACCTCTACTGCTACAAAAAGATAACTTAAGGCAGGAAATGATGCTAACAATCAAATTTGTTTGAAAAGTTTCCAAAGAAAGCATTTGCAGGGTAAGAAAAAATTTTGAACTCCACTTGTCCAATGGACAAGGAGGTTCTGGTTTTACTTGTCCGAACCTCAGGTCTTGTTGTCCTTGGATGTAGAGTTAAATCCAAGCTCTGATGTGTGATAATGCATACCAAGCATAAACCATTTTATTTTGGAACTCATATAAAGTGTTGGTGTACTTCCAAAGTTCCTGAAACTTTCGAACTCGAACCGTTGGTCTGTTAGATTGCTCTTTCTTCTCATTCACCTCAGTGTTTTCTGCTGAAGGTTTTGCTTTTCTGTTAAGCTGCTTCACTGGTGCACCATAATAGCCCTTTATAATTTGCTAATCAGCCATCCTTGTGCATGTGCTGACAGTGACAAAGAGGGTCTATTAATAAATGCACAAATCGATATCCCCAAATGAGTCCCTGGCCCCTTTCAGTATGCATTGAAATAAAATGGCAGATAAATCATAAGTGCTCAGCCCATTTCATTTCCAACTTGTAAGTTACTTTTGCTAAAAGCGGTCTGTTTTACACTTGCAAAAACTTAACTGTATACTAATTTCTCTGCTGAAACATGTAAAACAGCTTATTTCTTAAAATTATTTTCGGAAGATTGATAAACCACTTGTCCACTGGCCAAAATTACTTGTCTGGGGCAAGTGGACACCGTTTTTGTCGCACCCTGTTTGTGTGGGGGGGAAACCTGAGTTCAAGAATCGCTTATTTCCCATTTCAGATTTCCCGGGGGCCACCATCTTGAAAAATTTTGAGGTAAACTTGTTTCACTACTATTATACAAAAGCTCTTTGTCAGAACAATAGGGTAACCAAGTTACGTCACAATTATTCTAGATTGGGGCACCTGCAAGATTTGAAACTGAAAACAAACGATTCTAAAATTGTGTTTTCTTGTGCAAATCCTTTTTGAAAACATTTCAAAGAAATTTGTTTTGCAGTCGTGGAGGTTCTGTTTGAACTTTCACAAAATGTGTCCAAAGCCTTTAGTATTGACCACACAGTATTTTCAGATTCTGTTTTGGCACAGGCGTGTCTCTGGGTTGCTTGGGTATCATCGAGTGCCTTATAGTTAGAATGATTGTTCCTCTGTAAGGTGATGTGCACTGCAGTGTGCCCCTCGTTGTTGTTCTGTACTATAGCCCCTTAACTTTTCTTGTAGATTAGGTGTTGGCTAGACAAGTTAACTGTTAAGTCTTGAGAGTTTTCATTGTTCGCTTTATTGGAAAAGTGAATGTTACATGTATATACGTGATCAGTTTTGTTTTGTACAGTTAATTTGTTCTTGCTGCACACTTGTCAACACTCTTACAGTATGTTTTATAGAAGAAAGAGAACAATAGTTACTATTAGCTAATATTGTATCAGTATATGATGAATAAAGAGTGCTGATGTAGTTTATTGATGTGCCACGGACAAATCTTTTTGCTGTTAATTCTGCTGTCAATACAGTGGTGTTTAATTGAAAACCACAGTAACTAAAAGGAGCAATCAATTACAATGCTAATCAAGTATATTTTATTGTAACACAAGAAGCACTAAGCATGGGGGAAAAGAGTATGGAAGTTACAGTTTGCGTTGGCCTCTGATTGGCGGAAAATGTGGCGTGCAATATTTCAGTCCACAGTTATGTAACACTACAAAACCAAGGCAATGGTGCAATTTTGACACTCAATCATTGAAAGCCAAGTTCTGTTATTTTAGTATTTATTGTTTGGTTTTGATTACTTCCCCATCTGAAGCAAATGGTTAGGAAAAAAACTGAATCTGTAACTTTCACAAGCAGTAATCATAATCATCTCAATACCTGGATTTTAAAGGAAATATCTTGGAATTGTAATGCAGCAAGCAAGCATACAGACACTAAGGAGTATCCAACAGTGCTCCTTTCCACCACGTGCCCCCCCTCCCCCCCAATAATATACTTTCCACACCCTTACAACTAGTTTCAAGTTTTTGAGGCCAAATAGTACTAACACATCAATTAAGAAGGTAACTGCAGAGTAAAGTTTTTCTTAGTTTGAGAACACCTTTGTTGGTTGCGTGAGGAGAGCTTACGAGATGTTTGTATGTTCACTCCATTGTGGAATTCCGTGATGTTAATGGTGCTAATACCATACTTGTGTTGATTATACCTTGGTGTTTTAATTTTGCAGGAAAGGGGATTATTGTCGTTACAAGGCTGAATTTAGCACAGAGAATGATAGAAAAACGGCAGCAGAGGACTCATTGACAGCATACAAAAAGGCTACTGATTTAGCGGACGACTTACCAGCCACTCACGCTATCCGGCTGGGTTTGGCCCTAAATTTTTCTGTTTTCTATTACGAGATCCTCAATTCACCTGATCGTGCCTGTGGACTGGCCAAGGCTGCATTTGATGATGCTATTGCAGAACTTGACCAGCTGCAAGAAGATAACTACAAGGACAGCACCCTGATAATGCAGCTTCTTAGAGACAACTTGACATTGTGGACATCAGATGCACAAGTAGATGGTGAGTATTTGAAAACTGATTCTTTTAATCTGTTCGCATTCTGAGCAGGTGAGCTTTTTCGGCAAAGTAGGACTAAGTTGTAAGCCATCAGCCATGAAATAAGCAAAATACCCCTCTAAGAGATTAAGATTGTAAACAAGCAAGCTGCCACTGTTAAATCACTCATCGTGTGAAAAATGTTGTTTCATGAACTTCGTGAAGCCTTAGTTTGTGCTTTTCCAATGGAATCATCACTGAAGAAGACTCAAATTCTTTGCGAAGAGTATGAGTCCACAAATGTAAATTTCCCTAGCGTTCGAAGTCACACGTTCTAGATTTTTGACTACGATGAGAAAAGCTGTCAAAACTTACCGTAGGGAAACACAACAATAAGCACGATGCCATCCCATAACTTTTACGCATGCGCAAGGAAGCTCAACCCAGATCCTGCCTTCTTGTCCAACCGTAGCCATTAACTGTAGTCTTCAATCTTAAATTCCCTAATAATCACTGACTACATATATACATCTTTTTTTAAGAGCAAGACAAGGAAGATATTGATGTTCAGGATGTTGAAGGCCAAGATGGCTCTTAAGCTTACTACAACCTGTAACTGGTTCAGTGAATAGTCTAAGAAAAAAATCTCTTCTACGAGAGCATTTATTGACTACTATAATATTATTGTAAGTAAAGCTTGTTGCATTGATTGAACACACGAGACAAACAGTTATTCTTTATTAGTACAGTTTCCTTACAGGATGACCCTTTGAGTCAGTGAAAGTTATAGGTGCCAAAATCCCGGGCCAAGTTGTTCGAAGCAAGATTAGTACTAATCCGGGTTGAATACCATGACAACAAATAGGATATAAACAGACTTAACCAAAGGCTGGCACTAACCCTGCTTTGAACAACCCCGCCCAGTTCTGTACAAGTGAGGAGAACAATGTACATGTATACCATAACGAAATAATTAGTGACGTGATTATGGTTGTCTGGCATGAGTTGCTACACAGTTCATGGGCAGGCGTGTACAGGCTAACCAATGTTGAAAGTTTGGTAACAGTATTTTGAAGGATGTTTATGTTTATAACCCATTTCCTCTCCAACCTTGGTGAATAAGTTAATGTAGTATACCCTTTTTATAGTTCAAATCCGGATTCCAGGTTTTGAGTGACTAATTTCTTAATTCAAGATGCTTACAGTGAAATCTCTTAAGATCCCCTCATAAGTAGCCTTCAGTCTAGATTTTCCCTTGGGCTTGTGATTCTGCCCTGTGAGGGGGGGGGGGGTCCTTGTGCCTTTAAAAATTTGCTTGTGTTCCCTTGTTCCCGAAATTAATTCCGAACTTTTTCCCAGCTTTTTTATCCCTAAATTGATTTATGTTCCCTTGTTCCCTGGGATATTTTGTATTTGTTCCCCTGTTCCCCAGTTTAAATTAGTCATGTTGCTTTGTTCCCCAAAACCTCTAGGAGGGGCTCAGTAGATTTCCCTTGGGCTCATGATGCTGTCCCAACCAAAAGGTATCTCATTGCTAGTCTGACAAGATTTAAGGTGTCTTTTTTTCCTGGTTGTTTTAACTGAATGTTGTTGGTAGAGGCAAGGTATGCAGGAATTTAAAGCAGGAAGAAGGTTCAAAGTTATTTCCCAAAGGATCTTTCACGAATATTTCATTGAAATGCTAAATTACTCATACTTTAATCTGTTGAGATTAACAATACCTTCTACCTACATAATGTGGACTTGGAGTGCATGTTTTAATGTTGTGTATCAACGTGTTACACTAAATACTCAACGGTCTGACGAACATTTTGACTTGTAATAAATCAGCGAAACGGTATTAATAAAGAAAACACAAGCAAACTGGCAATCTTGTGGTCATTTGATTTGCCATTACCGGTGAATGCTTCACTCATGATCGGCAATTTAAAAGTTACAATTATCCTGGCATTTGAATGATTTCAGGAAGTCGAGAAACTAAATCCTAAATTGTGAAAATTAGTGAAATGTGTTTACTGATTTATCACACGTCGAACAAGCTAAGTCAAGTAACGCCGAGCGAAATACTAGCTACTGTATTGTTAAAAACATGCGGACTTTAAGTTCGATGGTGTTGCTTTTCGCTGCCGTCAATCACATTAGCGGACCGGGTCAGAGGGCACGTTGCGCTTTGTGATAGGTGAATTTCGATCCACTTTGTCGGTTTTTTTGTTAAACCAGGCGGTCGGTCAACTGTCACCGTGAACACCAGTGACAGGCCAAAAACCGTAATTGCGTCCGACGTGAGGGGAACGCAGCCTTAATTTTGTTGGTGCCCCCTGCAGCTGTAGGTATCATGCGCAGTTGTAGCGAACATTTTACAACAACACTTAATTTTTTCGAAATATTTGCAAAGACCATGTTAGCCCGCAGTTGGCATGGCTATTCTAGGCGGGCTACTGTGACTGCGGCAACATATAATAAGTTCGCACTGAATAAGCAGCATTAACAAATTAATAACTAGACGCATATCTGCGTGAACTCGGGCTTCCTTTTTCGTGAATTCTAATTATTTTGTAAATGTATTCGTCGAGGTCTACCGCCAACGGTGCGTGCGTTTGTGTGTAGTTAAACGTATAATTCATGCTTGCTTTCAGCGACATCTTCGACGAACCAGCCATTGCACAAACACTGGTAAAACCATGTGCTCGCAATAACACATTCTGGGCATGTTTTCAAAGTTAACGCTCGTGCATTAGAAACTCAACGCACAAAACCACGTGCTTGAGACGGGTAATACATTCTGCTCATGCGCTTAAAATTAACGTATGCGCGTTAGAAGCTTGAGGGCGATTTGTGACTGAAAGTAAAAAAAATCAAAGGCTCATGTGAGGCATCTCGTGAAACACTCTCCAGTGTCTGAACAGATTAAGGAACAGTAAACATATCGACTGAAAAAAACATTGATTTAGTGAGTAAATCGAGTTATCGGCTCGAAACTACAGCACTTGTGCTCAAATTTCAGTTGGTTCTTGTTTCGGCAGGATAGTGTACGCTCTGAACATACTTTCGCACCCATTCTAGGGCGGTCGTCACACAACGCTCCCTCTTTCCGGAACACATCTTCATCGTCGATCGTGTCTCGATTGTCCCTATATTCTCTCTGTGCAAATCTCTTTTCCGTAAGCTGCTCGGTATTTCTAAAGATAGTCGGAAGTTCGTATTTGATTTGCTGAAGTTTCAGTGTCCGCTACCACAACGCACTTGCCTAAGCGAGAACGGGCCCCAAACTGACACAATGGCGAATCGCAAAGGTTTCAGTTGCAGCAAACCATGTGCTTGTCAGGTGACTGGTACGAGTACTCAACGAACACCCGAAGCACTGTCGACATATAAAACCTAACCCACTTTTAATGGAAAACTGGAAATGGATGCTGTTTTATACATATAAAACACCATGTTTCGTACAATGTTAAAGCTAACTGTATCGTGCAGGCTGTAACGCAGGAATCATCGAAGAAATAAGCTCCACATTTCCCACAGAAAAGGCGCGAATCCTTTCACTGAGCGAATAGCTAACACCAAAGAGCTCGAAGTTTATAAAGAAAGCGCACTCCAGCATCTAAACACATGCAGGAACAGCAAACATAGCCACTAAGAAAAGTCATTTAATGAGTAAATCGAGTTAACAGCTCGAAAAGAGAGTAACTCTTCACTATTAATTTTCACTTCGTCACAGCTCGGTAATATTTGAGCCCGCAGTGCTCATGGGGTTCTGTCGTGAACTGGTCAGCGGACAGCTCAAGAAAAGTTTACAGGAATCGAGCGAGCGAGTGATTAATGCCACCAAATGCAACAACCGGGTACTCCGGTTTCCCCTCTCCTCAAAAACCAACATTTGACTTGATTTGAGTTAATTGTTAATTTCAGTTTACAGTGTCCCCAGTTAGTGCTCCAGCGCTAGAACGACTAGACACTTAAATGAAGTTCCTTTCCTTTCCTTAATCTCGTTCATTGCATTCATGCATGCATTCACGAGAGAAAAAGGAAACCCAAATTATAACTTGGGACACACGTTTGCCTCACTTTCATTTCTAGCTTCGCTTCAGGGCGAGGCAAGTTTGCCTCGTTTTTACATGCTTACACCATTGTTAGTAGTTAACTATGCTTACTCACGTGGTGAAGTCTTATCGACTGTCTGTGGCAATGATATTTAGCGTCTTATTGCAAGCCAAGAATTGTGGCCCTTTTGGTGAGTAAAACGCCCTTATGTTTTTAAATATGCTTCCATGTTGTACGGAAGGGTGTGCAACTCCTGGTGAGTGCATTAAACAGTTGTGTATATTAGCGGTTATTGTGCCACGGAGTAAATCTACCGAGTTGTGTAGCTCGGTGGCCATTGCGTCATTTCATAATGGAGAAAATAAACCAAACGAGTCGCGTCATTTTTGGTATGGTTTCCGTACGTTTTTTCGTTTTTGCCTTCACTTCGGTTCAACTTCTCATTTGCGCTCGATGTTTGTTATTGGAAAAAACATGTAACGCAGACCACATTAAAGTATTTTTACTCTGGCGGGTGAAAGCAACACACTCCATCAAATAATGTTATGTTGTGTATATATAGTTTGTGAAAGAAATAGTTTGTCATATATATTTTATACGAGATTTTATGCTGTATATATAGTTTGTCAAACTATATAAACAGCATAAAATCTCGCTGAATTAGCTCGCGCAGAAAGCTCTGCTTGCCTGTGTAGTACCATCGCGTCAATCAGTCGTTCGTAAAAAAGACAGAAATAAGACAGTCTTAAATTTACGTTGTAGGCGTAATATTTTATTCAATTCCGTCACTACATGTGCTCCTTGTGGTGTGTCCACTTGACGTCACGGCGGCCGCGTTGAAGAAACAAAACAAACAACGGCAGCCAAGTTGGAAGAATAAACCAGCCTTCTTGGCAATGAACGCTATTCTTATGCAAAATCATTCAATAAACCAATACTGCCTCTGGTCACGCGAGCCAACACTCACTGTACTCGAACTTAGCTTAAGCTAGGCATGGCTTGGATGCCAGTTTTAATATGTTAAAGTCACTGTTTTTCAATATTAAAAGGCCATGCTCTTAGTATTCACTCCTCAGGCATCGTCATCGCCACCTGAAAACGAAATTGGGATAGACGGATGAAAACAAAGAAAGGAAGACAAGTACTAAACAAAGATAATTACGAAATGATGACGATGATGATAACAATAATGATGGTTCTTCCCAAGGGGAACGGTAAACAGCTCGATAGGTTCCCAAGGGAAACATTGAGCTTCGATACCCAAAACTACACGTTTAATTTACAAATGTCCCAAACGGCGGCAAGTACGGTATAAAACTTGCGAAAAAATCTTCCAGGAAACCGCAACTCCGGCACACGAGAAAATCACACGTAATGGTGCACACGACTTTACAAACTCAAAATGTCCGAGTACGCGCGCGCGCGCGCGCGCTAATCGCAATGGTCTTAATGATGGGAATGACACTGTTTTTAAATCTGTTCTCCTCACCTTCCTCCTGCATTTCAGAAGTCCAAAGCGTTAAATTATCTCTCAGTAGCTGTAAGATCAATGTGCTCTCTTTGTACTGGCTCTCATTGGTGTTGTCCAGGTCCTCGAACGCGCCATCAAACGCCTTCTTAGCCAATCGACAGGCTTCATCCGGGGAATCAAGAATCTCGTAGTAAAACACGGAAAAATTGAGCGCCAAACCAAGCGCGATTGGATTCCTGGATGGAAGATTTTCGGCTACTTTCTGCGCTTCTTTGTAAGCGACCAGGGCATTTTTCGCTGGATCTTTCCTGTCTTCTCCTGGTATGATCTCTGTCAGGTAACGGTAATAATCCCCCTTCCTGTGAAACAGGAACGTAGAGGAGTAATTCTTGATGGAAGCCCTACGGTTCGGGCGATATCCCGATTTCCGATAATGTCCTCTAAGTTAAAAAACAAAACCCAAAGAAGCCCAAGCAAATCTGCAGTTCTTTACAAATCAAAAATTTCCAAAGCTTTATTCTTGCGCAACAAATACATTGCGTCAACTGAAGTTGAAAATTGAAAGTTAAAATCAGCCAATGCGCACGCGTTTGAAATTAAGGAGGTCTGTCCGCGCGCGCGCGCGCTCACAAAAATCATTAAAAGTCTTGAAAGGTCACACCACCTACTGTACAGCATTTAAAAATCCTCAAAGACTGCGCCCACATCTCCGCTATTATAAGGCACACGCAACACGAATCCCCCTCCATTAAGCACAAAGGCAGAAAACTAAAGGTGTATAATACGACGGACAGTTCGTTCTGACTGAAATCTCTCTCATATGACATAGAAAGATTTTCTCTCTAAGCCTGGTAGCATAGCTTTCTATAAAGCTAAACACAGGCAGTTTTCCGAATATGTAACCTTGACTCTTTACACTTCACTGATGAGAAAAAAAACTTCTCGTAGAGCCTTTTCACATGACTTCATGCCGGTCTTATTGGTGTACCTGAACATTCTTCGGGGAATTGAACTCCGTTTTTATGCAAATATTTCCTCTCAGTAAATCAATATGGCTGCAGGTCACGTGACAGAAAACGATCTATATAAGATGTGTCTCTAACACACAATACTTTTTTTGTGTGCAGACGTTTGTCTGAGAAATACACCGCGTCTCTGAAGACTGTACCCAAGTTGCGTCTTGTCATTGAACCGGATAAACCATACGGGCAGACGCACAACAAATGACTCAAGTTCGTCCCATATTGATTGTGTCTGCTACAAAAAGGTCATTTAACTTACATTTTGTGGAAGAATACTTTGGATTCATCCGTCTCGGCAGAAGGAATCAAGTATGTATCTAAAAGTTCCAATATTCCAGCAGATATGACTTGTATTTCTTTCTCTATCTTCTCTCTGTATCCGACGACAAGCTCTTTTTCCGTGGGGTTGTCGTCGTGTTTCTGTTCCAGGCTGGCAAATATTCTCCACGCAGCTCTTCTTGCCCCTATGACATTTTTGTACGCCACGGACAGCATGTTCCGCTCCTCTGTGTTCAGTTCTTTAGACATGATCACAATGCTTTTCATGGCCTCCAACATGTCTGAAAAAACACACGAAAACACAAGGGAAGTATCTTTCTCTACTGCGAAAGAGGAAGAAGACAGCAGCCACTAAACGCTTGGCTTGACGAAGAAAACCAATACTTACACCGATGGTTTTTCACGAACGTTTAACATTTTGATATACCAGAGATCACTTGACTGGGTTTCCGAGTTCGTTCTCTGTCGTAACTTCGTTGAGGTTCGTCTGCCTGGTTCTCAGTTGTGCGATAAGGGTAAGCAAGAGCAACTGATAAGTATTAAAAAAAATTGTGTCGGAACGAGCGTGTAATTAGCATAAGTGTAAGCATGAGTTTACACAAGGAAAGGAACTTTTTCCTTCCCTGGGAAGTTGTGCTTGACCTTATCTCCTGCTTGTGTTTGCACGGACGGTGACATAAACATAAGCGCGAGCGCTACAATTAACACTGGCTCGTATTTTCCACACGGTCCTTCTTTTATGCGCTTACGTATGCCTCATTTCACATGTGAGAACGTCGTATGCTTGTGCCTTTGCTTGTCAGACAAGTGAGAACCAGACTTATCAGTTTCAGATGAATTCTTGGATAGTTCAGTGGTGCATATTCTTACATATTAGTTGAACTAGTTGGAATCAGATAATCACGAAGCGATTTCGATAGTACCAATTCGTGCTTTGAAGTGTTGTCTACCCCTCCCGGTCGGCGGGGGACAGATGGTCCGTCCAAGACGAGCTTGGCCATAAATGTTTATTTCGTCTAATAATTTGTTTGTGTATAAATACTGACAACAGACAGGTTATCCGTCGAAACCGGTGAAGTATTTGCCAACATCGTCGAAAGACGAATTACAGCGCATGATTATTTGGTTTGTCTGCTGCCAAACTTAAAACTTATGCCTATGCACATAACTCTAGTTGAAATCAAGTCATTGACTTTTTTTCCTTTTTCCAAGTAAAGCGAATGACTAGACATTGCACTTTGAGCGAGGGCCTGCTGCGATCGTACTTATAGCAAACATTGTTCTGTATATTACTTACCATCATAGCGCTCCGCTTGCTCAGCAAGATTTGCTATGACTAAAAGCTCTGCTTTGTCTTTAATTTCGTCCATGACGCACTTGCTTTGGAAATAGAACGAAAAACATGGAAATTAATGTCAAAAGGGGAATCAAGGCGGGTGGTTTCATTGTCATGGTGATAAGGCCCGCAGGCTTCTGTGATCTGCAAGCCATGCGCGCAACATCTGTCCTTCAGTTCGTAACACCGCAAATTTGCGGGTTCTAAACGATTTGCGCTCAAACCACAGACCATTTAAGACGCAGCTCTGTCGAATACTTTCTATTGTTTAAGCTGCTCTCTGTGTACAGAGTTATACAACATCCAGGGCCGAAGCGAAGTCTAACTTAGACCGCGATTTACAACAGTCATTTTGCCTCCGCACTTTTCTAGAAGTGCATGAGTTGCTTCAAGTGGATAAATGCTTTTCTCTTCTGCTCTTGCCTCCTCGACAATGTTTTCGGGAATGAACAGGCTGTGTATACTATAAGCTCCAATTCGGTGATGTGACAATATGAATGAGTTAATTCAATGAGAGGTAATTGTGAGGTTTGAGAGTGCGTTCACTTATTGGATGCGGGTAAATATTTTCGACTTGGCAGGGTCATCGTCACCGTCATCGCACCAGCTGCATGGGAGAAAATAGGACGGTCTACTTACGACGCGAGGGGGGTGGGGGGATTTTAAAAGGGAGTGCATAATAGAAAGATCGGCATATTACAGCTTACACGAATTACAGTATACCCAACATGACCGTTGATCACATGAGTCAACTAAAACGATCTAACTTTTCAGACAATATTGTAGCACGAGGTCTGAATGAATTTTACGATGATTGCTTTTACTCTTGAGTTCCTTCCCTGGCCTAAGTGCTCCCCAGTCGTCTTTAGCTTGATCGCGTGACTCGTGTAGGTTGTCGTGCGTGACTTCTGGATCTTTTGGTTTCATAGGTGCACTGTCCTTTGATGGACGATAGATTGTAACAACGTCAGTATTCAAGTTTAGTCGTATTTTGTCAATATACCTTACGCAGATTTTGAGCTACCGCTGAGTAAGGTCCTTCAATTGCTTTAGGAAAAGTTGTCACTAGTGTTGAGTTTTCGCTTCTTCCGGGCAAAGACAAAGCTCGCAGGATGTTTACACAAGCCTTGTTCTGTCTCTGCATGTTTTCTGTATTGAATAAATTAAATGGTTACTTCACACTGTGAGTGCAGTGTGGCTCCTCGCGTCTTGTTTATATTACAAGACCATAATAAAGCCACGTTGTTCAATTCTTTTTGCACGTGTTTAAAATTACACATCAATCCGCATGCCTGTTCGTCGCCTCAGGCAATGTTCTTTATTTAATTTATTAAATTTGCGTTTCCTTGAAGCCATGGATTTAAAGGCTGTTTACAACTTCACGCACAGTTTTTGAAGCTAACATAATTTACCCCTGTGAGGAAGAGTTCACTTCTAGTGGCACCAACGGCTTCTAGACTGCTTTTGGAAATTAATGCCTTTGAGTTTGCGTGATATGCGGTTCTTCTTGAGAGTAACAGTTAAAATGACTCATCACTATATTTTGGTGGACAATTTACATTTAGATAACTATTTGATGAAACAAGTCACGTAACAACGTAGCCAATTCAAAGTAAGTACTTTGTTAACTTTACATGAGTAGCTTGAATTGAAAAAGGACAAAACATACTGCAGCAAGGACGGAAGTCATCAGCGGTGGTGCGATGAGGGCGAAAGATGTCGATCATACCTATGTTATCACTACTGTTTTAGTGTTATCCAAATTTGTCCACTGATCTGAAAACAAATGCGCAACCTCGAACAATCGGTACACTAAGCTGTTACGCCACGTAATTATCACAGCATAGTGTCTTTGTAATGACTCGTGATCGTCTGAAATCAACGCGACTCGGTTGAGTTCGTAAGTCGCGGCATTTTAGCGAACAGAGCTAACAACATCAAGGCTGACCTCACACCATTAATTAAGGGCTTCAAATTTATCGGAGAATAAGGCAATAAAACTCACCGTAAGATATCCGATCTTAAAGAATTTGTTCTCTTTGTGAATGTGAACCACAAAACCGTCTGTTATTGAAGAAGAGGGCCTCGTTTATTCTTGAACTCTAGAGAAGATACGCATAACGTGCAGCTCGATTGTCGGTATTCAGACCTCACTCTTGAAGTGTAATGATATAGCCCTTTATTTAGGAGCGCTGAAGCGAAACCCTGAAGTGGAACGCAAAGTATCGGACCATAAAAGGTATGGGGTGCCTGTGGTCAGCTGCCACGTGTCTGAGATTCCAAATCGAGCAAAATGTGGACAAAAGTTGAAAAAAAAACGATGAACGCTTTCATTTATATATCGTTTGAATAGCAACACGGTGCCGGTAAAGGGAAAATGTCGCAAGAATTCACCCAGCCCGAAGAATCAAAACAACTTTCGAAAACTTGGGCGGACCATGGAAATTTAATTGTGACTCGGTTTTTATTCTTCAATTTTTGCGCGGTTTCCGTTGTCTCGCAATGGCTTATATTTTGAGAAATATGAGTCTTTCGGTGGTTTTATGTCCGCTTTCGCTCAATAATTCTTTTCCCTCAGTTTGGCAAGTTAAGTGTGCTCCCTCCAAAGTGTACTTTAATAAACCTATTTTTAAAAATTCTGTTCATCGAAAAAAACATAAAAAAACATCAAATTCTAAATATTGGGTATTTTGCTAAACTTGTGTACAGAATTTGATTAAAGTTGGCAGTCGGGCAGATTGCGTGAGTAAAACAGAACCACGCAGCTGTTCAAGTAAAAAAGAGCCTTCTGTGATTGGATCAGTAAATTTGTACGGACTTTTCAACCAATCAGATGCAAACTAAACTCCAATTGCGACTTGACCGCTCTCGTTTTCCCGCGCTAGGCGCGGCTGAGTTTACTTGCATTGCGTTCTGAATGGCTAGGAAAACTAAGTCGTGGTTTATCTCCATTTGTGGTTGGCTGAAATTCCAAATTATGCTTGTCTGTGGCTATCATGCGCGTCATGGTGTTCGACATGATTGTCCTTCCCCATCTCCATCCCAATGGAAAAAAAATCCTTTTCCCTCCCCTGTAAAAAACAAACTACCAATGAAAACCTGGTAGAACCTTAAAAAAGCCTAACGTTTTACAGTTTTTATTCAATAACCCGGCAATACTAGCAATAACGATAAAACACGGTTAAATGAGTTTGAAAAGTTTAGCTAAACTTTTCAATTTTGTTGTTTGTAATCCTTGTCAATCTTCTCCATCCTTAACCATCCTTGTTCCTTTCTGGTTTATTATTATCTCTTTGGTGTTTTTCCACCTTTGTAAAGCATTATTTTCAGGTTTCCTTCAATTTAAAGGTAAATTTGTCGATGATCAAAATACCTCAAAATATCGTGACAGAGCCCCTTTAAATTGCAAAAGATCACCGGCAAAATAACATATTCTATTCAGAGTGGCAGCCTTATGATTGGTGGTCCGCCCATCTGGCGTCATGTCACGAGTGTTCTTGTGTTACATGTGCTTCCTGTTTATAATCATTCATGCAGCCGGTGTAAAAGTGACTTAAACCGACATGGATTCCGCGCTTGTTCCGAGGGAAGTGGATCACGCCGAGTAAGTTGCTTCGATTATTTACAGATGCCGTGAACTTCAGTAACTGCACTAGTTTTGCTTTTCAATCAAGCGGGCCGTCGTTTATGACTGCACGAACAGCATACGATCACTCACTCGAAGAGACTCGCATTGCAACAAGTTAATCAAAGAAAGCCCAAATTAAACTTAAGTGACAGGGAAAACCTAACGACGGCTTGTTTCTACGGGGACGGCTCCGGGAACCTTAGCCTGCATTCACACGGACACGGTTTCATTTGTAACCGCATCGCTTTCGATGTGGTTTCTCCCTCCGTTTCACTGACGATACCGATCGAGACCGTTACCGAAATCTTGTGGTTTTGAAAACGCTGACAAAAGTGGGGCGTTTTGAAAACAATGCGGTTTCGTCTGTCTTGTAAGCGGCGAACGCTTGAAACCGTGTCGATTTGAAACCGTGTTGATTTCCGAGTAAACGCTGCCTTAGTTGCGCTTGTATGGCATATTCCGTTAGATCCGGATGCGATATTGCAATGTATGCAATGCCATGTGAGTGTCTTGTTTATTTACGATTTACGTTCTTAGATAGTTAGAATACTTTTCGTTCGTGTCAAACCTTCTAGTCTGGGAGAAATGCCACGCTAATATGGGGACATATAATATGACTAAAAAAAGAGTGTTATTTTTGGGGTATACATTATAAAATCAACAAATTAAAAATTAAAAAAATAATCTTAATAAAAGAGTTCCTCATACCGTTGATTACAAATAAAAGTGTAGACGCGCATTTTATTGTTAGCTTTCAGACCCTAAAGGCCTGTGGAAGATCGCCATAGTTTACTTTGCAAACGATTTTCACATGTGCGGTATAATAGTTCAAGGTTCAGCAACTCTCATGACTTAGTAATATCACGATCATTCAGTCGAAGCTTGCTCTCAGCCAAGTTGTACACGCGCGGTGCGGGTGCTGCATGGGTCGCATGATAATGAACAGAAAGGGGCATCCCATGCAACTTCCCTCTCTGTCCTTTCTCGGGCCGTTATATCCCCCCCCCCCTCCTCCCCTTCCACCTTCATCTCCCTAGCTATACCTTTTAGTTCTATCTCATATTTCCTTTCCCGGCCTCCCATTCTAACCTATCTTGGGTATTTTGCTTGCTTTGATCATGATACCAAGGATGGCAAGCCCACTATGCCGTCGAGTTGTCTCATTTCAATGACTTAGTTTCATCTCTTTTCAATACCTACAGAAGTCCTACCTACATACTCGAAATCAGGCGAAAAAGAACATGGCTTATAACTGCCTCTGTGCTGTTTGTTCTGTCCTGTGTCAGTGCTGGCATTTTTGTAGCATACTGGTTCACTAGAAATCAACCATTAGAGAAGGACACTCTGCCAGAGAATCCGAGCTCATTAGGCGGACCGTACAAGCACGCCAGCGTGGCCTCGGACGCCGGACCGTGTTCTCACATCGGCACAGATATTCTTCAACGAAACGGGTCAGCTGTCGACTCGGCGATTGCCACAATGTTGTGCGTAGGTGTAATCAATATGCATTCGACAGGGATCGGAGGGGGTGGCTTTATGCTCGTGTACAATCGGAACCGACAATATGCCGAAGCGTTTGATTTTAGAGAAGTCGCTCCGGGCAAAGCTACCGAGAACATGTTTAAAAACGCTAGTTACAAAGAACTCAATGGTAAGTGTAAAACCGTTAATGGACTGGGACCAAATCCTCGAATTTCATATGGATAGGTACCCCTCGGGCATAGGTAACATCTTTGACTACACTCCTACCCTTGGATAGGATGTGGTGCTCTTCTTAGGATCACCTCCCACATTCCGCAATGATTTAACATTTGAGGTTAAGAATGCTGAGTTTAAAATAACTCCTCTATGGGCGCAATAGAGTTCCGAAGGAAAATTGACAATCAAAAGGACAATAATCCGGAAGAATTTTAAAATAGTTTCAGGCCTGTTCACTAAAACTCATCATTCAGAGCCTCCCTCTACCTTTTAAATCTCAGCCTTTGCCTTTCCCCTATTTATTTTCAAAAGTTCGCTCGAAACCTTGAACCTCATTGCAGGTAAAAGTTGACTCGAAGATCTATAGCGCATCTATGAGGCTCCGGGTGATTTGTTCCTGGGTCTTCCCACCAGCCGTCGCTAAGCTCCCAACCTTCTGCCTTCCTCCCCCCTTCCCCCTCATCAATCATGCGAGACCCGTGGGAAACTGACGCACAGGAACTAAGAACCACCCCACCCACGATCTCAACAGCTTTATTATAACAAAATTGCAAATGTTACCTCAGGCATTTGACTGTTTGTTGTCCTGAAAAGGTACATTAGCCACAGGCGTCCCCGGTGAGGTGCGTGGTTACCTTGCGGCCTGGCAAGCCTATGGACAGTTGCCTTGGAAACAGCTGGTTCAGCCAGCTATTGATAAAGCCAAGTATGGGTTCATTATAAACAATGCACTGTACAAAGCGATGGTCTCGAGAGAGGACAGTCTGAGGAAAGACCCAGGATTAAGGTGAGGGCATTATCATTTACATTTTTGTGGTATGCCTTGCGCAATGTTTAAGTGCCCGGCAGGGGTACGATTTAGGGCCTCACTCAAGAATGGGCTGTGACCCCTGATCATGTCTGCATTTATACTTTAAAGAACACGATAGAACAACTACATAGACTTTGTATCAAAAGGCTGAAGAGCTTTTTACTCCCACGCTACCATCTTTGCAGTGCGTGCGCGGATGAAAGAAACGACAAGATATCGTTGCCAAGTTGAAAACTACCTTGCCGGTATTCGTTTTTTTTTTCTTCTTTTTCCAGTGTTAATCTTCAAAGGACACAAATTCAAATCAGGAGAAAAAAACAAAACAAAACCAAAAAAACAAAACGGTCTACCAAACTGGGTAATCTAGGCGTTCAGCCATCCAAGTATTAAATCCGTCCGACATGGTTTCCTGACTTGGGTTATCGTACGGGTTGCCCAGTTTACTCTTACAAAGGGTCTAGTTTGGGTTTTTGCGATGTTATTGTTGTTTTATTGTTTTTTGTTTGTTTCCAGACAACTGTTGCTGGATGACAAAGGAAACCTCCGAAAACTAGGAGACAATATCACTAATCCACAATACGCCAAAACACTCGAGGTTATACGGGATGATCCCGACAGCTTTTATAAAGGAAAACTCGCGGTTAGGATCGTACGAGATATAAGCTCGCGGGGCGGGATCATTTCTTTACAAGACCTTAAAAACTACAAAGTTCAACGAAAGAAGGCAATAATTAATCAGCTGGCAAATACGACCTGGTACACGGTTCCGCCACCTTCTAGCGGGCCGGTGATAACCCTGATATTGAACATTCTAAAAGGTATGTTTTTTTTCCGAATCTTTTTACTAATAAGGTTAAAATTCGTACCCCCCACATAGTTGGTGGCAACGTGCAAGCATTGTTAAGGCGGGGGTAAACCTGAATTTGAATGAAATTTTGAGAGGTTTAGAGAAGGGATAAAAGGAAGAAAATTAGTTTTGAAACACCAACAGACAGTTGAGCCCCCCCGGGGGGGGGACTCCCATATGAAACAGACGGGAATGCTCGTCGTTTCGCTTAGGGGTGTAAATTTTGGATTTTGGTCTCGCTTAGGGTGTTCCGGGCAAAGCGCCAATATTTTATGCCGCCAAGGTCTCGTTTAGGGTTCCGCGAAGAAACACAGAATCACGCGAAGAGAAGCAGAAGTCAAATTTTCTTTTTAACTTGTTTTTAGGGGTCAAAATTTGCTTAAGCCACGCCCAGATTGGTCTCCTTTAGGGGTCACAAAAAGCTTGAGCCACGCCCAGATGGTCTCCTTTAGGGGTTAAATTCAAAATTTCCGACGAGCATCCCCTTCTGTTCCATATGGGAGTCCCCCCCCGGGAGTTGACCACACCCAAGAGCACCCCAGCGTGGTAGGGGGTCTGTTTGGGTGTGTACATACTAATTATAAACTTCAGATTCTAATCTTTAAACTACATTAAATCTTCACTATTTCTTATCCGTCAAAATTTTCCTTCTCCTTTAAAACAAAAAAGACCTCCCCTCCCAAATATACCCAATAATCATCCAAAAATGTACAAAACACCGCAAAACATCGATTGGTGTTTTGAGCATAGAGTTTTGGCATTGGTTGAAACGCAAACGAGATACTTGCATTAAACTCATTTTAAATGATGGAATAGCAACGTTCAGCGTTCAAAAGACAACAATGTTGGATGTCGCTTTTCAACAGCCTTTAGAATCCGACGGTCTTGTGTCCATAGGGTGACGTTGGAGACTTTAAACAATCTTTCTTTGCCCTTCAGGCTACAACATGACGTCAAAGTCACGTGCTAATACAGCCAATTCGTCATTGACTTACCATCGCATAGTCGAGGCCTTTAAGTTTGGTTTCTCCTGGAGAGCACGACTGGGTGATCCTTTTTTTACTAATGACTCAACCGAGGTTGGTGTTGTATATAACTTTTCGGTTTAAATGTCTATAATTTCGCTATGGTCCCGAAGGACGGTAGATGTGTACCACTCTGCTCTTTGCTCCTCTCTTTCGGCCCTTTCGTGCTTATGTGACCTTTCCCATCTCTAACGTCTCTCCCTTTCTTTCTATCCCAGTTTCCTCCTTTCTCTCTTCGCCACTTTTGTTTCCCGTCCTTCCCTTCTCTCCTTTATCTCGCTTTTTTCCTCCGGCTTCCCTTTCTTTCTCTTCCCTTTCGTTTCCTTTTTTCCCCCTTCCCTTAATTTTGTATGCCATTTAGCCGGGGTACCTGTGACTTAAAGCTGCGTTTGCGCCATAGAAATAGTTGTTGTGCGCCATAGACTTAGTTGTCGTGTGGCTTCTTATTATTATTATTATTATTATTATTATTATTATTTACATTAGATTGTCGCTAAGATGACAAACCAAACGTTTGCAGAGTCACTACGGCAAAAGATTTGGGACAATCAAACCCACAGCAATGCCTCATACTACGGAAACTTCGGGTTTGCTACAGACTACGGCACGTCGCATCTTTCTATCTTGTCACCGAATGGGGATGCTGTGGCTGTGACATCCACTATTAACTTTTAGTAAGTAGATCATTTTAGGACATGTCAATATATCTATTTCCCTGCGTTTTTGTCGGAGTTGATGTTTGCCGCTCCATGCATGTTACCTATCAGAAGAAAACAACAAAAAGTCAAACTTTTAGACCCCTGATGTGCTGTTTTTCACTCAATTTCTTCTTGTCAAAGAAACCATTTGGGCCACTTAGTTGTTGTGCGGCTTAAGCTTTTACATTGTAATAGAACCGAACGAGGAAGTCAACTTTCATTTGCCAGCAATCATGAAGTAACCTTCAATTGTCGAAATTTCGTTAATTGTATAGCGCGTTGTATAGTGTATTATAGGATGTGATGAGGCAGGGGGTGGGGGTGCGCCAGTATAGTTTGTTGGAACGAATCGAGAAGAGCTGGGACAAATTACCAACGCTCGAAAAGTAATGACTATGGCAAATTTACCAGATCAACTGAACTGATTCCAAGTTGATTTTTCTTTACAGCTTTGGGTGTAAATATCGCTCTACAGATACTGGAATAACATACAACAATGAAATGGCTGATTTCTCAACGCCAGACCAAGTCAGTCCTGATCATATAGAACCTTTCAAGAACAACTTTATCAAACCCGGAAAAAGGCCACAGTCTTCTATGAGCCCTGTCATTTTTACCGATGAGAATGGCCGAGTAAGCCTGGTAGCAGGTGCTTCTGGGGGACCGCATATTACGACAGCGGTTTCTCTGGTGAGTTGTGCGTCACGAGTTACTTAAAAAGCCACTCTGTCAACCGGGGAGGACCTGGTGACATTTCTACCTGCTACAAGTCTGCCATAACTTATTATCACCTGAGGGTTGTATTAATTAATCCATGTGTCACGCAATCCATGGCAAAACAAAGATAGGCCAAAAAAGATATTTAGATTTGTTCACCTGAAAAGATAGTCTCGTTGTGCAATATTGCGCTTTAATTAACCGAGCTTAGGGCTGGTAAAAGATAATTACCAGTACACTATCAGATTCGCTTGACGCCTCAGCTTCTGAATTCCTTGGCTTTGACCTTACCTTGTCAGCCGCCACTGACAGGCTCCGTGACGTCTTAAATTTCTTCTCCAAAGCAAGGACTGGCGGCAAAGCGACAAACAGATTGCGTTAATTTCCACTCGTGCACAGAAACTGAGGAACGACTGCTCTTAGTCTACAGTTGATACCATTTAAACGCGTCGCCCTACACCAACGCAGCGTCGCGGTTTGCTTAGAAATTCCACTATCATATTCTCCTGCTAAAGATGTTTCTCTCCCTCTTTTTAGGCTGTTATGAATGAGCTCTGGTTTTCACGTGGCATTTCCAAGGCCGTAGATGATCCTCGGGTCCACCATCAACTTTTTCCAAAAACAGTCGTAATCGAGAACCCTCCTTACACTATCTCCCAAGGGATTCAGAAGGGTTTGCGAGCCCGCAAACACAACATTACAGCGGAAACGGAATTTGCCGCTGTACAGGCGATAGTTAGAAACAAAGATGGGGAAATCTACGGTAAAAGTGACCCAAGAAAATATGGGTGGCCCGATGGATTTTGAAAGCGATCTCATGACACAATCTGTATGCACTTTAAGGAGACGTATCATTTTCCTTGGCTGAAATTTCAAACGAAACAAATGATAATTTTATAACCCGGTTCTTACCGAAGACAAGATAAAATTAAAAGCTAAGTGACGGATGCTTTTTCATCAGGACGTAAAACCGCAAAACCGCACCCAACACTAAACACAACCGAACTGCCTCCCTACCGATTCAATGAAATTTAAAAGCGTTGGAAAGAGCTGCGTGCTATCTGGCACGCACCTACAAAAACTTGTAATGCACCTGTGTAAAACATGACATGCTAGTTGCTTGGCAACTGGCTAAAGGACAACTGAAAAGGAAATCATAGTCCCTGGTGGGAATTGAAGCTAGTACCCCCGTAACACCCGTCTGGTGCTCTAACCACTGAGCTACAAGAACTTCTGGTGAGCTCGATCGTTTATCTACGTTCTTGTACAAAGTGTCCGAAATGCTATTCGTCGCTGCTCTTATCAAACTCACGTGCCTCGTCTTGCTCCTACTCGTTTTCGGCGGCAGCATCTCAGTGTCACGGCTGGCCTGCACGTCAAAGGCGACAGGGTTCTCTTAATTTCACTCTTGTTGACTTTGCATCTGAATTTAGCTTTCTTCCCGATACATGCTCCTCCTTTCCCTTGTTCGTAGAAATCGCTACACAGTTGATTACGAAAGCCGAGAAGGGACTTCGAACTTCCAAAGCTCGAAACTTTCAAACTTTGGTGGTGTTGTGCGTTAAACATGGATGAGGAAGTAAGTAAATTACGGGTTTTTTTGGACACACATTGTAACGGAACACACGCTAGCATTGATGCATTTTATGAAGCATTTTTTAGAAGAGGCGTGTTGTTTGTGAAATCTCTTTATTTGACTTTGTTGGCTTCGTAAGCACGATGTATTTGGAACTGCTTTACGAACGTCTGCAGCTTCAAAATGGTCCATACTTTTATGATAATGAATCTATGGATACGCCTTTCGGAAAAGTTGACGATGTGCAGACTAAGCCGACTGAGCCAGTGGACAGTTATTCGATTTGTCGAGATTTGGGTTCGATTTGGTACGGTGGCCCACAGATCTCACAGCAACAACAGAACTTAAGTCAACAGAAAACGAAGTCACGGCACGACAAAATGAAGTTACGGCGAAACAAACTCAACCACGGCAAAACACAGTCGACTCACAGCAAAACAAACTCAACACACGGCAAAACGAACTTAACTCACGGCAGAACAAAGTCAACTCACGGCAAAACAACCAAACCCACGGCAACACGAAACAAACCTTCGGCAAATCCCCAGGCGTCCCAAGCTCACGTTTAGAGAAAGCGAAGAATTAATTATCTATTTGTTCTGTATTCGAAATTTTTATATTTTAATTGAATAAATATGTAATAAAGGTTGAGGAAGAATTCTTAAAACAAAAAATTATCTATTTATTCATAAGGCGTCACGGCTGTGCGAGTTGGAACTTTCATCTTACGCGGTGTTAGGTTACACGAAAAACGTTTCCGATTCCAGGAAAAACCGGAAGTTGCATGCAAGTGAGGCTCAATAGCCCTCGCAGCGTGAAAAATATCGGAGAAAACAAACGACAACGGGGTCGTAGGCAAATTTAAAGCTACTTCAACCGAGCAAATTGTTAGCAAGGAGAAAAAAAATTGGTCATAAATGTTGCGCAGCTGCAAACTGTAATAACCGAAGTGAAAATCGACCCGATTTATCGTTTCATGCGTTTCCATCGGACGCACAACAACTGAAGAAGTGGGAAATTCGTATGAAAAGAGGTGACGCCTTCTTTGCCACGGTAGGAAACAAGTTTTGTTGTTCTGAACACTTCTTGCCGACGGATTTTAAACAGAGTTTGACTGCTCATAGACGAGACTTAAAACCGGGAAGCGTACCATCGGTCTTTCCTTGGACAAAAGTGGATGAAGGATCGCTTTGTAAAGCGAAAAGGCTGAAGTTGAGATGTGAGAAATCTGAAGGGATAGCAAGAGCCGAGAGTGCTCATGAAAGTAAAGACCAGGAAGGAATTGCAGAAGATTTCCAAAAAGATTCTGTTGTATTCGGTCCACCAACCCTTGACGAGTGGATGGAAGAAATAAAGATGGAAAATGGAAGGCTGCTTCAAGAATTACAAGAATTTAAAGCAAAGGAGAGGATTTCCAAGTTTGGTCTGGAAATATTTTCAAGTAGTAATGAAGATATAAAATTTTACACTGGATTTCCAGACTATGTAACTTTATTAGAATTCTGGAAATATGTTGAGCCTAATGCCTCAAAATTAACTTATTTCAGTTTTGTACGTGATAATACTGATTCTATTAATTTTGAAGATAAATTTCCTTTCATAACAGGGAAAGAAAAGAGGTTTGCTGCACGCAATGTTGGTTGCGCCAGAAGTTTGCAACCGACTGACGAGCTTTGCCTTTTTTTAACCCGTTTAAGACTTGGTTTATTCCAGCGTGATCTCGCGTTTAGGTTTAGTGTTTCAGAGCAAGTTGTTTCAGATATAACTATAACGTGGGCTAATTACCTATATTTGATGCTAGGACCTTTACCTATGTAGTCTTCTAATGAGCAGATTAAACAACATCTACCTCAAGTTTTTAAGGGCGAGTTTGAAAACATAAGATGCATAATAGACTGCACAGAAATAAAATGCCAGACTCCTCAAGACCTTGAGAAACAAAGTGAACTTTATTCTGAGTAAGTCCCACAACACATTCAAAGGTCTTGTAGGAATTTCCCCAAATGTTTGGATCACATTTGTGAGTAGCTTGTGTGGAGGAAGGACAAGGAGACAAGGACAATCTGACAAGGAGATTGTAAAAAGCAGTTCTTTTGTTGATTTGCTTGATCAACATGACCTGATCATGGCTGATTGTGGATTTGACATTCAGGATTTACTGGCAACAAAGAAGGCAACACTTTTCATTCCTCCTAAACGACAAAGTAAATCTGAACAGTTCTCCAAGGAAGACTGTTTTGAGACTATGAGAATTGCCAATTTAAGAATCCACGTTGAAAGGGCCATTAGGAGAATCAAAGGTTGGCACATCTTTGATAGTGTTGTGCCATTAAGTTTATGTGGAGTGATAAATCAGCTCTGGACAGTGAGCTGCTTGCTTGTAAACTGGCAAAAGCCTGCTTTAACATGTTAAGGAAATGTCATTCACTGGTTTATCTTAACACTTGATGTGCAAAACCTTGTCTATTGTTAAAAGCTTCTATGATGCTGGAGATTGAGATCCTTCTCAACTAATTTGTCTGTATTACTGCACTGAACTTAAGTAAAACATGTTTGCATTCTCTTTCACTGTGCATGGCAAATTTAACTAAAAGCACGAGATTTTACAAATCTGATTGTAATCAATGAAAACTACACCTGCATAGGCCATCTCTGATCCTGGGGTAAGCTAACTCATATATGATATATTTATCATGAAAAGCTTCAATGTTATTTTGTTTCTCCTTCCACCATTCTGGTTCAAAGGGGATTTCCATACAAAACAATTTTCCATTACTTCCACGGATTGCAAGGACACTCCACAGAGTCTCTTAACCACATACATTTGCTGCTGTACTTGATAAAAGTACATGTGATTTTTGTTGACTTGTAATATACCTGAATCTGTCCTTTTGCATATAGTTTTCCGCACAAGAGCATCTTCTAGGCTCTCTCCGTTGTTGACAACGATATTCTTAGCTTCAAAAAGTTCCTTTTTATTGCCACTTTGATTAATACGACGACATTTCAACCAATATTTCAGTTGATTAACGGTAAATTTTGGTAGCTCATCTTCACGGAAGCTAGCACCAGGAATGTCCTCGGGAGCAAGATCGACTTGATCGTCCGACATTTTGTTTCAAATTAAACTTTCCCGCGAGGGCTCTTAGGCCTCACTTGCATGCAACTTCCGGTTTTTTTCTGGAATCGGAGTATTTGAGCGCTTTATAAGACGTTGTATGTAGAATAAAATATCGTTGATTTACAATTTTTTGTTTTAAGAATTCCTCCTCAACCTTTATTACATATTTATTCAATTAAAATATAAAAATTTCGAATACAGAACAAATAGATAATTAATTCTTCGCTTTCTCTAAACGTGAGCTTGGGATGCCTGTGGTCTCCACAGCCGCAAAACTCTGAAACAACCCGTCACGATAAACACAGTTAAATAATCACAACTGCAGTTCAGTCACGCTTGAATAAACTCGACCTCCGTCACGCCACTCAGCTTGTGAAAAACTAGTCATGCACGTAGTTACACTAATTGGCTTATATTTTTAACAGCATAAGATGCTAGACCTTTCCGGCCAACCTAATTATAGTGGCATTACAACATTAAGCTATTTACAGCATCTTACGTGGATTTAAAAACTGCTGATGCACACGAAACTTCTATACTGAAATTACCATACTCACGAAAACTTTTACGGTCACGCAAGTCACGCAACAATTTTTTGTAACCACTGAGCTTGAGACACCTGTGTGGCCCAGGGTTAGCGTGCAGTTTGATTGCCGTAGGGTTGTTTCACGTTGCCGTGGGTTTGATTGTTTTGCCGTGGGTTTGGTTGTTTTGAAGTGAGTTGAGTTTGTTCTGCCGTGAGTCGACTGTGTTTTGCCGTGGCCGAGTATGTTTCGCCCTAACCTCAGTTTATCTTGCCGTGACTTCGTCTTGTGTTGACCTAAGTGCTATTGTTGCCGCGACACAGTCACACCTGTGGGCCACCATAGGATTTGGATTCGATTTGGTCTTCAACCTTTGTGTCATTTATTAAAGAAGAGTTTGTTGTATGAAACCGCATGCTGCTCTTTATATTATGTTACAGCCGGCTACTCTTTCGGACGAAAAACAACTTCCCGGTGTTACGACTTACCGGAGTCAATTTTTGAACAAGACAAGGTAAGTGAAGAGAGACTGTGCCATAATTTTATCAGCTATCATCATTTAAGTTGCGGTCAAAGTGACAGCAGTGACAACTTGTCGGAAGTCGGAAGTCCCTTGATTGTTTAGCTCTCCAGATCTTCCTGCCCCGACATTATCTTAAGGTTAAGAGTTCCGAGTCATGGGGCGCCTTCCATTCAACCCCAAATTCCGGTAATTTCGGTGGGTACATCAAATGGAACAGACCATTTCGGTTTGGTCCGACCGGAATATTCGGGACCAGGCTTTGAAGGTGGTTCACTTTGACCGGTCGGACCGAAATTTCCCTTTCCATTTGACCAATTTGTTGTTCCGAGTACCGCTCTTCTGTACCCTGCTTTCAAAGACAAAATGGCGGAATGCAGGATTCAATGTACGAGTGCTCCATCTTTGGAAACAGATCCACAGATTTACAAGTACTATTGATGCATAGTTGCTCATCGATAACAGGTGGTTTGCTTTATAATGATTTGATAACTGTTTCGTCACCTTATAAAATTTCTACCGGCAGGTACAAAACACAGGTCACAGGTCTTTATTTTACCAATACAGAAACAACCCTAACCGCTTACAAATGCTAACATTAGGCCTAAAAACTTTTGTTTAGGCCTAATTAGGCCTAAGGCTAGCTTCAATTAATGTTTAGGATACTTTCTGTATTGGTGAAACAATGACCTGTGACCTGCGCTTTGTACCTGCCGTTGCGTGACGGATCTAGGGCGCCACACTGCAGACAACCTCCAACGCAGGCTCTCTCTTTCTCTTTCTCTCTAGAGCCTGGGTTCGAGGTTGCACCGTAGACGACCGCAGATGCTTACCGTAAACCGCGTAGTCATGTAACAGCTATACCGTAGCGGATTAAAATGAACATTTTCCTCAAAACCACGCCGAAAATAAGGACAAAAGCGCATCACCGCAAATCCTTACGCCTCCATCCTGTTTTAAAACGGCCTGTTTCTGTGGCCTAACTCAGTCCTCCCGTAAGCAAAATAATTATCCCAAGGGGGTAGGGGAGAAATATTGCATATTAATATTTCCGGGAATTGAGTCCAGCGTGTCTGCGAGAGCATGCTATTTTGAATTGATCTACGAATGAGTTGATACGTTTGAAAGCAGCTTTTTATTTCGTCGTAACAACACAGAACTACTATGGTTGCAGTTGTCAGGTCAGATTCTTTTCTTTCTCTCTTTATCGTGTTCGTTTTTGAAGGTTCTTGCCCTACTGTTAAAGTATCACAGTACTAGTCGTACTTGTAGCTCACCGTGTCTGCATTTAATAGATCGAGCAATGGCTCAGAAAATTGCTTTCTTTATTTTCAATGCTTCAACTACGCAGCTCAAGATTCTTCTCCAAGGACCTGCTAAATTAATATAGCATCTGAATCCAAAAAATAGTCGACTGACATCATTAAAAATGTCTCGAGAAAAAATGTAGAAGTCTATTATGTTAAGTTTGTGAGACAATATCCTTGTTGTCAATCGAAATTCAGTATCCGTCTTTACGGGGCTGCATTAGCTCTTATCTTATTTCTGCAGTTTTTTCGAGAAGAAAACCGTGACAAATACGCCTCTGATTTCAGTCCTCGTTTTTACTGTTCATGCAATCAGCCGTTTCCGCCAGCAATCGTCACGTGCAGCGACTCGGCTTTGGGTGCTTTTCAAATTCATTTCTTTATTATTAGTATTTTGCCCGGCGTAGTTTGTCAGATATGTGCTTGTATAAATAAGCCTGCAGTAGCTTACTTAAATCTTGGTCCATGGATTGGACTTGACTTGCTAAATGCGCGTGACTACTTTTCGATATAAACACGGTAATAATAAACCACAATAATAATTAGTATGATTCTCCAACTTTGTTCTTAACTCCCTGTTCCATTCAGCGAGAACCGTGTTAAGATATATTAAAAATCACTTTGTGTAGCGTGCAACGACCGTTTTTCTGCCAAGATCTGACAACGAACGGCGTAAATCAGTGTGAGTAAAGAGGCTAGCTGTGAGATCTGAACCAAAACAAGGTTTATGGGCACGGTCGCTAAGTCAGCAGTGCTACTTATGTTTCCAGCGTAATGAGGGCTGAGTTTTTGAGGAACTTTAAGACAGCGTCTGTGGGTACCGCAGGACCGCTAACAGGCCCTGGCATACGTTTCTCGAAATGCTCAAAACTTTTCGGGCTTATTGCGTAAGAACGAAAAGGGGCCAGGCGTGAAATCATGCAACAATTTTAGTCTTTCTTAGTTTTGCTGCATATTAAAAGCCAGCTTTTTAGAATGAGTGGTAATAAACGTTCTCTACCCAAACACCCTACCTAGAGTCCCTACGCCTGTGTAGCCCACGCAGGAAAACGCATGATATCCAAGGAGTTTTGTACCATTTAGACCATTTAGTCCGCACTCATTTTTCCCTCAACATTTCCCAGCAGCTGCCAACAAAGTTGGAAGTTATTATGACGGTTTCTTGCAAACGCTTTCCCGTGACTTAATAGGACTACGAACTCAAGGGAAGTGAAAAATAATGGACGGAGGTTAGCTCTCCTTTAGAAGTTTAAAAGCGAGTTAGCGAGAGGTGAAAGGTGGCAAGAAACTTCCCGCTTGTTTCGATTTCAATGCTAGATCGAAACATGTTTTAAATTTTCGTGGGAATCTGAGCTTGGGATACCCGTGGGGAGCATTAAGCCAGTAAATCTTTGTTTTCAGTTGGTGTTATGTCTTTCAGGATCGCTGGAGGGGTGGGCACAGTTTTAGTCTTGTGTGGATTGGGAGGGTTCCTGGGTTGGTATTTCACGAGACCTAACGACGGGAGTGGTGCCGGGGGGCCATACCACAGACATGCAGTCGCAACGGATGTACCGCGGTGTTCCGAGATTGGAAACGGGAAACTTAGAAAAGGAGGCTCGGCCGTGGATGCAGCCATCACTTCCATGTTTTGCGTTGGAGTCATAAACATGCACACGTCTGGGATCGGTGGCGGTGGAGTAATGCTTGTGTACAACCGCTCTTCAAGGGAAGCAAAGTTGATCGACTTCAGAGAAACTGCGCCTTTGAATGTGGCGAATTTTACACCGAACGCCGCTGGAGTGAATCAATCTAAATTTGGTTTGTTAAGATCCTGAAAATTCCCACTTAATATAATTATTAAGAAAAAATGAATTCTCTCTGATATACGAGCAAATTAGCGCTAGTACGCCAGCTCTCGTTACAATTAAGTCACCAACATGTAGTCAGTGCGGAACATTTTGCCAAATTTGAATTATTGCTGTTTAAATTCTAGAGCAGTTCATTAGTTTTTGAAAGCCATTTTAGTGCCCAGCGGAACCCCGAACAAAGTGCGAACGATCTGGTAACCTTTTCCGAATCAGATATGTTGTGATTAGTAGACGCCTTTCGAGCAAACAAACTCTTTGGTTGTATTTCAGTCTAAGCCTTCAAGTAATTTTCATTTTTCCCCCTTGCAAATTTACAGTTTCGTCATGAAAGTCATGTAAACGATAACCATTTTCGAGATCATCTCGAAAATTCTTATGAAATATTTTATGGGTATCGTCCATGTCCACTCTGGGACAGTCGAGAGGAAGAGATGTGACAAGCATTGAGCGTTGGAGGTTCGTTTTTGGAGCTTCTAAATCGCAGAAGCAAGGGGTGTATAAAACAAGACACACCACTAACTCTTTACCGCTAATTAACAGATTCCTAGGTTGGTGCTACCACCAACTAATGATCATTTGTAAAGACAAACAACGTGTTCTCTTGTCAGGGGGTCTTGCTATCGCAGTCCCTGGTGAAGTACGCGGCATGTACCAAGCCCATCAACAATACGGGCGGTTGCCATGGAAAGAATTAGTTCAACCTGCCATTGATTTGGCCGAAGAGGGATTCGAGATAAGCCCTGCGCTTTCTGACGCGTTGAATACTACTCCTGGGATTATTGAAGCAATTAAAAAAGATCCGGGATGGAGGTATGAAAAG
This sequence comes from Astreopora myriophthalma, assembly GCA_014634185.1. Taxonomy (NCBI): domain Eukaryota; kingdom Metazoa; phylum Cnidaria; class Anthozoa; order Scleractinia; family Acroporidae; genus Astreopora; species Astreopora myriophthalma. Next base: position 2,166,658 of record BLFK01000078.1, on the reverse strand, counting down.
TTCAGGCTGGATGTGCATGTATGTTAATGTAAATAAAACTTTGCAAGTACAGTGATATACAGGAGCGATCTCGATCCAGACGCTCTTTTTTTTTTTTTGCCAAGTTTGGTGGTGATGTCATTCAACCTGCAGAATTTTCGGGGAGGCCAGATCGTAGATCAAGACCCATTCCTTCAGTCCAACGAGGTTGTGCTACGCATTTCACTCTAATCTGCATTTGGAGTGCGTTGTTCTTCGTCGACGGAATTATAGCTGTAATCGCTTAACCCTGGTTTAGGATGCAAAATAAATAAATAATTACTGCTTACGTTAATGTAAGTTTTCGTCCCGTTCATTCTTTACTTGAATTACCCTCCTTCACTTGCTAAGGTACACTCGTATTGTTTTGAAAAATATTCCAGAGAACTACTGCTGGATGAAGATGGCAACCGTCACAAAGAGGGCCAACGAATAACAAACAAAAAATATGCGAAGACATTAAAGATAATTCGAGATGATCCGGAATCGTTCTACAATGGATCGCTTGCCAAAAACATCACACGTGACATGAACTTAATTAACAGCACAATTACTCAGGAGGATTTATGGAGATATACAGCAGTGGCAAGGAAGCCACTGAAAGGAGAGCTGTCCAACAGGACAATGTACCTCAGCCCTCCCCCAACAAGTGGCGCTGTCTTGGCCCTGATCTTGAACATTCTTAAGGGTAAGTGTTCATAGAATCCAATGTTGTAGCATCATTTGACATCTGCTTGCTTTGCAATAGTTTTGTAGATACTTTTCAGGGTTTGGGTATATCTGAGGTCGCTTTGTAGTCGTTGTACTTTTTGCAGGCGCTTTGCATGACGTCACTACAGCCGTGTTGGTGGTAGAGAAAAGGATAGATAATCTTTATTTATTCACGGACGATTCATCAGCCAAGATAAGAATGTAATGAAATTAAATGAATAAGATACTAAATTAAAACTACCCCCCCCCAGTAATACACCCGATTATTAAGCTGTCATAATAAAAATACTATATTAAAACTACCAAATTATAAGAACCCCGGAAGCAATACACCCCATAAAACTATCATAAAAGAGCTGTTCTCCAAGAACGCGGTGACTCAACCGATCTACTCAACGCACTTGTTTGATTAGGCGTCTAAACTGTTCCACAAAGTCTGCTGATCTTACTTCCCGCGGAAGGCTGTTCCAAAGTACAGTGCCACCATAGCTAAAGCTATTTTTATAATGGTTTGTGCGTGGTAATGGAACACTGATTTAGTTTGTTCTCAGAGTCCCTTAAGTTATAAGCAGTTTGACGCTTTTCAAACTTAGAACACAACTATTCTGGACCGAACCCGTGTATAGAGACTTAAAAACCATTGTAGCTCTTTGTATTTGCTGCTGGCAAGAAAGATTTCTCCATCCTAGAAGCTGAAACATCGGCATCATAGTAAGAATAAGTCAAAACGCGAGCTGCTCTATTTTGTAATTTCGGCACTTTATTCTGTAAAGTTATCCCACAGTTTCCCCAAACAACGTTGCAATAGTCAAAATGAGGCTGGATTAGAGCTTGATAAATCATTAGTTAGATGCAAGGTAGCTTGAGGAACAAAGTGCCTTATCCGTTTTATCGCCCCAATGCCAGAAGCGACTTTCTTTGTTAGTTTATCAATGTGACTGCTCCAATCAAGTTTCTTGTCAATGCTTACTAAATAGACAGATAATTTGATAATGTTACGACAGAACTTCGAGTTACAAAGACTTTCCCTGGTTCAACTTAGATTTCAGAAGACTTTTTCGTAGATTTTCCCGACTTACAAGATTCGCAAACCGCACCCTAGACACTAGACGCTACACGATACAAGTGAAAGTAAAATTCCAATGTGAATCAAGTATGACGCAATTCGATTACGTAATTCTCTTTTCAACAGTTACTGCGAGTGATTTTGCGGTAGCGACTTGGCTAATTTGGACATTATCAATAGCAATTGTCGGGGAATCCTTGAGATTACTCAGCCTCCGCCTAGATCCAGTGAGCATGAACTCGGTTTTCGTCATATTTAGAGTAAGCTTGTTTGCTCTCAGCCAATTGTGGACATTTTCTAAATCTTGATTCAGATAGAACTGAATATTGTCTTCACTAGAACCTGCATATGTTAGACGGGTGTCATCAGCGTGCATCCGGGGCTCACAATTGAGTAAACAGTTAGGAATGATGGGCATCTTAATAGTAAAAAGAAATCCGAGAACTGAAAAATCGAATTCTCTTTTTGCGCAAACTAAGTTATGGTCACGTGGATGAAGACAATCTCTAGCTAAGGACGCATTTTTTGGCACTACTCTTTATTCCTATTCTGGTTTAGGTTAGAGAATGAGTGAAACAAAGTTTTTCACGATAACTTGTATCCGAAACATGTCTCAAAAGAATTGGCCTCTCCGGAAAGAACCATAATATTCAACAAACTGGGTAAGCTTCGCATTCAGTGGTTTTGCAAATTAGCATTTCTCTTGTTTGTGGCACGTGCAGTCCGTGCATCAGCACTGTACTTTCGTTTTGCTTTAATAAGATGTACTTACCGTCCAGCTAAACGATCCCACAATACAACACTTGCACCAGTGTCCGCAAGGTTTCCGGAGTGGGCAATACGGCGCTTATCAGCAAATATCCCAAGTAGTCCTGTTTCGCGATATTCCAAAAGAATGCGCTCTAATTAGTACACAGCGTTCGTTTTCATATGACGTTACGGTGGCTTTGTTTAATTTGTGCCCGGCCCTTCCTCCCCTTAACAGAGAGAGGGCGGCCATGTTTGTGTACCGAATAGCTCCGTCGTGAGAAATTTCTTTGGCTCGTCACGCTTGCGTTGTTAGGGAGGAGTGACTGGTTACGAATAAAAAATCTGGCAAGTTGGTTTTGTGCCAAATTACAGCGCCGTGCCCCCTACACTTTCTCCCTTTTTCATCTTTTCTCCCCCTACCCCAAATAACTAATGCATGTTTAACGTTTCAGGATATCACATGACACCGGCTGATCGCGATGGTGTAAATGCCTCTGTTCTTACATACCATCGAATAATTGAGGCTTTTAAGTTCGGTTACGCGTATCGCAGTCGCCTCGGCGATCCAGACTTTAACGCCAACGTCAACAAGGTGAGTGAAAGACATCCGCCTCTGGAGAGCTTGTGGTTCTTGCTCATTGGCCTGGGATAAAAGGGTTTAGTAGTTGGGGTGTAAGCAATTGAAATCCAGCGTTAGTCGCGGATCTATGTCAAAGGCAAAACATTGGAAATAGTCTGTCACTTAGAAGTTGGTCGTGACTTTCCTAGCGGCATCAATTCTTGCTACAGAATTAGCGTTACATTAGCTCAGGACACGTGGCTTTTGCTCTTCTGTTAAACGTGTGTTTTGTACGCTTGTATTTCTCAGTTTGCTAAGGATATGATGAATCAGACATTGGCCGACGAATTGCGACAAAAAATACAAGATAACAGGACACACCACAACTTGTCGTATTACGCGCAATTTTACTCACATGCTGATTACGGCACAACGCATATAGCCGTATTGGCGGAGAACGGGGACGCGGTTTCCGTGACAAGCACGATAAATTTCAGGTTAGTCTCAAAGCTAACCTGAGTAGTTTCAATCTAGTCACAATCACATACAACATCAGTTTAATTAAAACCGCGAACGGCGTGCTTCTGACGCCGGTCCCGTTTTCAAGTCACGCTTTTGGTGTCCCAAGAGAATCCTCGAGGAATTGAACGCCATTTCTATGCAATTCAGTAACTCAATATGGCCGTTGGTCACGTGGGTAAAAACGATCTATAGGTTGTCATGGTGGTTAACGCGAGTTAGCTCTCATCATGCTCCGAGCAAGGTGGCCCAGGTCTTACGCTCCACAGTTTTTGCGGTCTCATCTTGCTTCCAGCCGTGTATCTTTTCGAGCTTCGCTTGTCACGTTAAGTACATTCTTGCTGTGCGCTCTGATTAGATGTATTTCATAGCTGTTTCAAGTGGTTTGCAATCAGTGTTTTTCGTCACACCTTAGACTCTGGAATCACTGCAAAGGAACCACATCACTGATAGATAACAAGAACAAATATACTTATTAGGCAAGTTTGTTGGCAAGAGTTAGGCGTTCAACAACGCGTACTGAACAATTATGGGAAAGTGAACAAATTCTCTCTTTGTTCACGTGCGAGTTTTACCTTTTGCAGTGAATGAAATTGACATTTGATACTATTAGTATGAAGTAGAAATCCACTCACAGTATTAGTAGAAATCCACACTCATATTATCTCAAATATTGTAATCTGATTGCCTCGCTACTTGCTATCTATTTCGTGATAGGTAGTGAGTAGCTTCTTCAAATGAGTGTGTTCACATGACGTCACGGCGGCCATCTTGGGGGAGTAAACAAAGAAACGGCGGCCATGTTGGAGGAGTATATTAATATTCGTTTGGGAATTGATCTCTCTAGTATGTGAGTGGATTTCTACTAAAACAATTAGACTACTCGTCCTCGTTTTCTATGAGTGAAATAGTCAACTTGGCGCTACGCGCCTGGTTGACTACCTATTGACTCATAAAGAACTCGAACTTCGTAGTCTCATTGTTAAATAGAACTTACGTTGATTCATTGTTGAGGACCTTTAGTTGGTCAAAAGATGGGTAGCTTTCCACTGGACAAGCCAATAACAGTAACTTGCTTCCCCATAGGTTTGGGTGCAGGTATCGGTCTACCGAAACTGGAATCATTTATAACAATGAAATGGCAGACTTTGACATTCCCAAGTATGACGTAGTGGAGGATATTTCTCCATCGCCTTATAATTTTCCCAAGCCAGGGAAGCGACCGTTCTCATCAATGACTCCCACCATTTTGACAGACAACAATGGTGTCGTACAACTTGTCATCGGTGCTTCTGGCGGAAAGAGAATCACCACGGCTGTCTCATTGGTAAGACATATTAACAGAGCAGTAGAGGTTTCACGATTGCTTTTGTTTTACATTACCAATGCGCAGGGCGCAAATTAGTGTTTCCTTCGTGTTTTGAGTGGAAAACTTTGTTCGTTTGCGTCCGTAGCGATGGATTAGAGGGAGAAGAACACCGCACTATTTCAGTTGCCTTAGGGCACACATCCTTCTGTTAGCTTGCTTTGCTTTATAGTCGCAATGCACTGCCCATGAGGTCCTCGAAATTTACACGCCGACACAGGATGAAATAAGACGTTTCCGTAATTCGGAAATGTAACGGATACCTGATAGTTGAATTTTCCGTTACGTTTCCGTCGGACGGATACGACGGGAAACTTTTAAGAGCAAAATTCTGGTGTTGTTCCGGGTTTCCGCCAAGTTTCCGTTGACTGAAATGTGAATTGCTGTTTCCATTACGTTTCCGCAAAACGGAGACAACGAAACCTCTTACAGAATCCCTTTCGCCTTGAAACATTTTCATTTCTAGCTCACTGACATCACAAACATCTTAGCAGTAATGCGTAGCGCACGAGAAGCTTGAATGTAGCTACTCGTTTACTGAAAGAGGACCCTCCAACAAAGATGGGCTCGGGCAACTTGGCAGCTATTAAAAGAAAGACAGAAGTCAAGGCATTTTGACCAAGCCATTCTGCTGTTTAGTGGCAATCTAGCGATAGTGCGACGGTTAGCGCGCCAGATTTTCGAAGGTCCCCGGACGGTCAGCTATCTTGTTATACATTTTCCCAACAATGTCTTTCTTCACCCTGTTGTATATTTGTCTGACGACAACGTACTGCTTGGAGTAACTCTGCGATGGGCTGACCTACATCCAGAGAGCAGAAGGAATACTCTTCATTGCTCATTCTGGTGTTTCAAACCGGGCTTAAAGTCCAAGCGCGTTTGCGCCTGTCAGAAGTGTGGAACGACTTTTATGGTTTTTATAGGTAACGATCAACAAGCTCTGGTTCGATCAGACCCTGTCTAAAGCTGTAGACGCACCTCGACTTCACACCCAGCTGGTGCCAAATCAGATCGTGACCATCGAAAAGAATGAGACGTATCGTCTCGATGAAAAAATAGTAGAAGGCTTAAAAGCTCTCGGCCACGATGTCAGAGATGGAAAAGACTATGATTTCGCAGTGGTTCAAGCAGTTTACAGAAAAGGCAAAGACGAAATATACGCTAAGTCTGACCCGAGAAAATTTGGGGAGCCCGCAGGGAATTAGAAGGAAGTTGCAAAACAGTAGAGAGATTTACCATCGCGACTCGCGATGGTAAATCTCTCTACTGTTTTTTTGAGTAAGGCAAACGGCAAACGTCAGGCTGAAATTTGCTTTTTACGAAAAAAACAAAAACAATGAAACTCATTTCGGCTTATCTCTTGCCTGTTAGCCACAGCTATCGAGCAAATACTAAGAGGAGATAAATAAGCCGAACTAAGAGGATTTTCATGGTTTTATGACAAGCAGCAGCCTGCCGTGTTCCGTTAAGCCGTAAGCGCGATGCTAAGTCTCTCTAACGACGACTACTGGCACCGCCTGACAGCTTTAGCCGGTATGATGGGCAAAACGATGGGTCTACTAGTACTGAGTTTATGTAAATTCTGCTGTCCTCTGTAAAACAACGACGTGAAATAGCAATTGTAGTTAAGGAGGGCGTCGCAACGTACAAGCCTGTCGCAAACTTCCCAATTTTGTTTCGTGGCGGGTGATTACGTTGAAAAATAGCTAAATGTTCAGACGAATTCTGCTGAAACCGCCAGTCTCGTAAAACTGCAGCATGCATTTTTTACCTTGTAAGGCTAAATCACTGGCACATTTTCGTAGCAATGTGACTCCAGCGTCGTTTGTAGACCTCCGAACATTCTGCGTGCCTCTACTGTTCCACTGACAGATTCTCTAATTCTCAACCTCAATTGCGTTAACTATTTTCATTTCCAACTTGAAATACTTGTCAGTTCCAGTCAATATGCAGCCTCAATGGTTTTTATTGTTGATGTTGTTGTTGTTGTTGTTGTTGTTGTTGTTGTTGTTGTTGTTGTTGTTGTTATTATTATTATTATTATTATTATTATAACAACAACATGTTGGCATCATTTTTTTTATGATCAACAAAATGAATTAAAACGATCGATGGACCTTGATCTTGTAAAACAAAGTTCCGTGTTAATGACAATTGTTTCACAGTGTTCCAGTAGGAGAGGCTCTGTGGAAAGTCCCATTATCCCAGCTGCAAATAATCCGGCATCGAGAGCAAACAGAACGTACCCCATGGCGAACTCCCGATAACGCTCGTCGAATTTATCTCTGAAGAAGGCTAATGCGTTGGCGTAGAAAACGCCAATCGCTACACCACTGGCAAATAAAAGCAACACAACAAGCCACATACTGGTCAAAAATCTGTACCAGGCCGCTAGGGTGAGAAAAATAAGCAAAGCAGCCTGTATTGTAGCAAAAAGCCATAGATACGGGAACTTAGCTTTTTCCACCCATTCAGCTTTGATGAAGGAGAGTACCGCAAGGTATGATCGCCCCACAACCTTTCCCACCACAAGTGCAAACATATAATACTGGTAATGGTCACGAGGCTCCAAGGGAGCGTTGGGAAATGCCAGTGTAGTCACAGAAGCCTCTATTATCAGGAAGTCTGAAAACCATCCAATGAAAACCGGTAACATGTCAGGCAACATAAGCCAAATGACCTGGAACTTTTCGCGGCTAGATAACTGAGGACCATTTTCGTCATTTTCAGAGTTGTTGCCTCCATCTTTTGTCGCCGGAAAGAATGAAAAAGTACGTTAGAAACTTCAGTGAACTTGGTCCAAGTGGTCTTATTGTGACTCTTGGGGAACGGGCCTAGTGTTTTACTTATTTGTTGGCAGTAAAACGGACGTGTTGCCCTAGCGATTTAGACAATACTGACATGGTAGAGGTCCCTCCCAGGCCTTTACAGACTGTGCACAGCCTACGGTTTATCCTTAATTCGCTCTCCTTAGCTGGCTTAACTTCGAAATCTTTTTTTGTGGAGACTATTTACGACTCAACTAAACTTTCAAACAAAATTTACATGGCGTGGAATCAACATTAGGAGTGCGCCTCCTTTTGCGTCTTGCTAGCTACGACCCTGTGGCGCTTAGGACACAATTCGCGACTTCCCTTTCAAAACTGCTAATAACGTGAGAGATGCTGTACGCATACATTGCGCGCAAAGGTGAAATGTCAATGTCAGTCGCGAGAGAAGGCTTCGAAAGTAACAAACCATGAGCAAAAAAATTAATAAATTAACACAAAATACACCGCCCCACCTTTGGTTTCCAGTGCAGTGTATTCAACTCGGTAATGTTCATCAGTCTCTGGGGGCCTGGGGGATAAATTTTTCTTCTCCATGGCGAAAAAGCAAACACAATACCAAACATACAAAGGTGTCGACATTCCAATGGTCATTTGAGGTGAGATGCAGGCCCAGGTTGTCATGGCTGCGAAAGAGAATCTCATAAAATTGCGCTCGTAATTGCACCGCACTCAAAATGGCACTTTTCCATGACTCAAAAGCTAACTACGGTTGGTAAGGTGTAGTCTCGTACCCAGACCTCCCACGGCCAAGTGCGAGGCAGGTCTGGCAAAGTCCGAATTTCGAAATACGGGAGTTCCCATAGTCCTTTGCCTACCGTGCTGTTAATGGGCACCGTTTGTCTTCTAGAAGGCACCGGAATACTGCCGGAAAATGTGTAGTTTTGAGGGTGTTCTTGAGAAAGTCCTCGAGTCAAGAGGGCAAAAAGACTTCAAACTGAAGCCGAAACAAAGGGAAGCGTTGCAGGAATTATTGCAAACTTTTGAAATCTTGCAAACTTTTGAAATAATTTTGGTTAACTGAAGGGATTGTCCTTTTTCAGAGAAGAAATGAAATTTTTTAACTGGCTTCACACCACACAATCGGCATCTATTCAAAACGCCCGACTCCATTCATTTCTGAGTTTGCAAAAAGGCGCGAAAAGGCAGGGAAGAGCTCAGATGAGACCGTACAACAAACCCACCAATTAGAAAGCAGATACGATTGTATTCAGGTAGCCAATGAAAAACAGGCTTGTATCGAACTTTACCAGATCTTACATTTCAATCACAAGTAGGATCTGGGTACGAGATTAGGTAAGATGTTGCTTTGGGCGAGCTCCGTTTGCTGGGACAAAAGTAATTGAACCATATAGGTATGGGATTCTTGGCCAAGCCACGATAGGCATGGCCGTTTATTAAAGTTCAGGATAGTAACTTGGGAAAAGCCCAACGCCGTTTTCATCTCGGCGTAAACGAAGCAAAATATTTTCATCTACATTAGCGTTTTAGTATCGCTTTCATCTATCCGCACCAAAACGCTCGAAAAGGATGTAACTAACTGGGAACTGGATTGCGCATGTGTTAAAAAGTTGAGTTCAACATTCTCCCACGCTTTTTACGTCACCGTTTCCACCCGACCACGCTAATGCATTTAAAAGTTTCCTTCGCTTTCTACGTCATCGTTTTCAAAGGTCTCCCGACCACACTAGAAACGGAACGTTTTCAAATCGCTCCACTTTGGAAACCGTTTTCAAAAGCCTCCGTTTTCATCAGCATTTTCAAGCGTTGTAATGTGGTTGAAAGGCGAAAACGCATAAAAAAGTATGCGTTTTTAAATGAAAACGTATTAGTGTGGTTGGGGCCTAATATGAGACGTAATCCCAGCAAAGGTGGGGGCCCACCCGCTTTAAACAAAAGGCAGAAAGTAGAGAGGGAGGGAGGGAGAGAGGGAAAATTGGTCTTTACTTGCTTAGTGAGGCGCGCGAACCGGAGGACCCGTGTTTTAATTGTAGGTCTCACAAGGCATGCTATGGAATTAAGTCCCGGATGGTAGAAATGCCCCGACCGGAAGCTGGGAACTTACTCACGAGGTGTCGCTGTCACGTAAAAACCATTTATTTCCTTTGGGAAATAAATGTCCTATAAACAGACATTCCTACCCAGACATTCGTTAGTATTGCATTTGAGAGAAAACAATTGTTAAAGAGATCGATAATTATTCAGCATATATTCCGTCCTTGCTAAAGCTAAAATAAACCTTCAATTTGAACCAACTCGCGTATCTTTGACGGTCATATGCACGTAAACAAATTCATCCTGGTGAACCGGGCTGGAATCTTCAGCACGTTTACCGGGCCGGCCCACATAACCGGGCTGGCTCGCCTCATATAAACAGTCCCTAAAGAAGCAATCAGATTTGCTACTCTGCTGTCTTGGAAAACAAATAAAATATGGTACTTACCAATATAATACAAAGGACCGATTGCCAAGCCTACACCAGATCCAGCTGAATAGGCAGTGATAGTGACTTCATGATAAAACGATGTCAGAGCAGAAAATGTCGTTTCGCCAATTCCGTATCCAATCGAAATTAAACCTAAGCCAGTGATCTTCCAATGAATTTCTTGTGCCATTGCAACCATCAGAGAGCCAAGCATGTATGTTACGCCTACTGCACTGACGCGGACAGAGTAGGGAATCCCTTGCATAAAATAGGGAGCAATTAAAGACAGTAGTAAACTGGGCGTGCAGGTGGAGATGAGAACGGTAGATGTCTGTATAAAAGTTCCTGCTAAAATATCTTGAGCACCGGCAAGGACTAGCGAGTAAGCAGCGTATACTAAAGCTCCAAACACCCAAAACGCAATGATTGTGCGCCGACTCTCGCCATCCAGTTGACTGCCTTTACGGTCGATGATAATCGCTGCTTTCCCCATTTTAGCTTTATCCAGATTACAATCAAATCTTCTTGGAATGTACTTGGTATAGAAGACCTGGGTAAAAACCGCTCCCTCACCTAAGTAAGTGTTCCATTCAAGCGGAACATGCAAATTCCCAGTTTATTTGACTTTGACGTCAGCTAAGAAAGAGTTGGGAAGGAATTGAACTGAAAATGGAGAGGGTAAAAGGAACTGCGGTATCGACCGTGATGAAATTTTGGGCAGGTTTTATGTACACAAATGAGGAGCCATATAATAGAGAACCGGGATGGCCTCGTAAAGGCAGAAAGTTCACACAGACAAATATCGTGACCTGTGAACTGCACGTTTCCGTTACGAATAGGTCATTATTTTTAACAATGACCTCCCGTTCCACTCAGTGATCACAATAGAGCGTTTTCACTCACGTGAAAAAATTTGCATATCGTCATGACAACCGACTTCATCCGCCATATTGGTGTTCCATCGCAGAGGACGTGGCGCTCGAGCTAAGCAACGCCTGGGTCATTCTGTACGAAATTCTTGCGTTCTTAGCGAAGGAATTTCATTTTTGTCATCATGGTCCTTTGCCTCATTGTCGGATGTTGCAATAAAACGGGGAAAATACGGCCCACGACGGAAAAAGTAAGCTTTTTTCGTGTTCCACGTGTTGTTGTCAACCAGGGAGAGTACATGGAAGAGTTCAGACTACGGAGCGAAGAAGAAGGTGGATTTCGGCGATCAGCAGAGAGAACTTAAGTGACTCTATTTTAGAAAATGACCGGGTTTGCAGCAAGCACTTCGTATCAGGAGAACCTGCTAAAGACTCGTTTTAACGTGGATTGATTCCCTACTTTGTGTCTTGGGCATTCTAAACAACAAGTGAAAGACCCTGAGGCAGCTGAAGTTCGGTCTCGAAGAGCTGGCGAAAGACGGAAACGTCGATCTGAGTTGCTTGAAAATGAGGTAAAAGAGAAAATGCTAAAAATTGACGTGCCGGGGAAGATAACTGAAGAACTACTTTATTCCGAGAAGGATGGGCTGTGTGAAAACCTCGAACAAGATGGAGCAACAGATGCTGAGCAAGCCGACAGTGAAATTGAAGATACATCGCTCGATCATGAGCAAAAAACGGTGGACGCTGGAACTCAGACAGTGAACTCAGATTTTAAGGTAAAAACCCAAACTCATGCAGCAACACAAACTGATGAATTTGAATACTTATTCAAGGAGACAGTCATCCAGTCTTTTACAGAGAAGTACTTTGTGAATAATGAAGACAGGGTGCGGTTTTACACTGGTTTGCCTGGTTTTGATGTACTTAACACCGCTTTTCGTTTTGTTAGCCCGTTTGTTAGTCGAAAGAGCAAAACACTGACATTATTTCAAGAATATATTATGGTTCTAATTAAGCTAAGACTTAATGACCTCCCGTTTGAACTGGGTGCTTTCTTTGTACTATAACAATGAAAAGGTGCTTTAAATCGGATAACGCCTCTCTCCTCGGCCATCTTAAAAAGAATGACCTCGGTCTACGCGCTCAGTCTTTATTTTTAAGAAGGCCGCGGAGCTCAGGCATTATTTACGGTGGCTTACAAGGGCCATATGAAATACCTCGTCTTTTTTTGCTTTGCGACACTTATAAGCGTCGATCAACAGTTATAATTGTCGATCGACAGTTTTAAGTGTCGCCAAGCAAAAAGAGAGCCGGGAGGTATTTCGAATGACCCTTGGTAGCCACCGTATGATTACAATACATGACAAGCAGAGACGCATTTGGATTTTCAGTCCTGAACCTTACACGAGAATAGGTAATACTTGTTGCTTGATTAAAACAGCCGGTTAACTATATACTAGTTATGAAAAGTAAGAACCACATGCATAAACAATTACTTGGTAAGTCTTCGAGTGAGTGTATTTCACAAAACTGAAATTTGCATCTAAGTGTAAAAAAACAGCTACATGTGTAAATTGATAAAAGTAATTGAAAGATCTCCGTACAGCTCCGTACATTAATTATACATGCACATTCCTACTAACCCTCTTCCAAAAAGAACGAGCATGAATAAAGTTTTGCTGGGAACAATG
>BLFK01000078.1:2132145-2145239 GCA_014634185.1 Astreopora myriophthalma | reverse complement strand
AGCATCTATGGTAACACCCAAGGATTTGGTATGTCCAACTTTCTTGATGATTTGATCGTCAATTCTTATTTCAATGTCTTCATTTTGGACAGATAGTCTCTGCCTTGACCCAATTATCATCAGCTCAGTTTTGGCAACATTTAAACTAAGCTTGTTGGCTTTCAGCCAGCAGCTTAGGTTACTTAGTTCAGGGGATAAGGCTTGTTTGAGTTCCGTTAACGTTTTAGCCGATAGCGTAATGTTTGTGTCATCAGCAAACATCCTTGGTGCAGCGGCCCGCAGGCAGTTGGGGAGATCATTAAAGTGCACCTAACCCCAAAATATTTTTTTCGCTACAATACATCTTTGCATCTGTTTGAAACGCATTTGCCTATTTTTCCCATTTTTGCCAAATCTTGACATTTTGTAGGCTTCCAAAACTTACGAAAAACTAAACATCATTTGGTACACGACCGAGTCAAAAGGGGCATGGGTCTATTCCTGAGATGACGTCACAAACTATTTTGCATGCATGTTTACAAAGACTAAATGACATGTAAATCAGTTCGTGACGTCAAATCAGGAATAGACCCACGCCCCTTCTGACTCGGTCATGAACCAAATAAGGCTCAGTTTTGAAGCCTATAAAAAGTCAACATTAGGTGGAAAACAGGATAAAGTTCTCAGTGTGTTTCAAACAGGAGTAAAGATTTATTTTAGTGAAAATTATGTTTTGGGGTTAGGTGCACTTTAATATAAATTAGGAATAGCAAAGGACTCAGTATGCTGCCCTGCGGTACGCCGCACCTGAGATCGCGAGCAGTTGATAGTTTGCCGTTGACATTACATCTTTGGGTTCGGCCACTTAAATACGACAGGAACCACCTGATAGCTGCCTGGTCAACACCCAGGAATGACATTTTACGCAAGATAATCTCGTGATCAACTTGACTTGCTAAATGCGAGTCAAATGACTACTTTTCGATATAAACACGGTAATAATAAACCACAATAATAATTCGTTTGATTCTCCAACTTTGTTCCCATTCTGCGAAAACCTTGTTACGATATCTTAAAAATCACTTTGTGTAGTGTGCAACGGCCGTTTTTTTTGCTAAGATCTGACAACGAACGGCGTAAATCAGTGAGTCACGAGGCTAGCTGTGAGATCTGAACCAAAACAACGTTTATGGGCACGGTCATTAAGTCAGCAGTGCTACGTATGTTTCCACCGTAATGAGGGCTGAGTTTTTAAGGAACTTTAAGACAGCGTCTGTGGGTACCGCAGGACCGCTAACAGGCGCTGGCGTGCGTTTCTCGAAAACCTCGAAACTTTTCGGGCTTATTACGTAAGAACGAAAAGGAGGCGTGAAATCATGCAACAATTTTGCTCTTATTAAAAGACCACCCTTTTACAATGAGTGGTTCGCAATTCTCAAGCGGCTTTTCGGGACTTTCGGTAAACGTCCTCTACCCAAACACCCTACCTAGAGTCCCTACGCCTGTGTAGCCCACGCAGGAAAACGCATGATATCCAAGGAGTTTTGTACCATGATCCACCGCACTGTCAGCTTACTGGGACCATTTAGTCCGCACTCAGTGTTCTCTTAACATTCCCCAGCAACTGCCAACAAAGTTGGAAGTTATTATGACGGTTCCTTGCGAACGCTTTGCCGTCATTTAATAGGACTACGAACTGAAGGGAAGTGAAAAAAAATGGACGGAGGTTCGCTCTCCTTTAGAACTTTAAAAGCGAGTTAGCGAGAGGTGAAAGGTGGCAAGAAACTTCTGGCTTGTTTCAATTTCAATGCTAGGTCGAATCATGTTTTAAATTTTCGTGGGAATCTGAGCTTGGGATACCCGTGGGGAGCATTAAGGCAGTAAATCTTTGTTTTCAGTTGGTGTTATGTCTTTCAGGATCGCTGGAGGGGTTGGCACAGTTTTAGTCTTGAGTGGATTGTCATGGCTCCTGGGTTCGCTTTTCGAGAGACCTAACAAAGGGAATGCTGCCGGGGGGCCATACCACAGACATGCAGTCGCAACGGATGTAGAGAAGTGTTCAGAGATGGGAAAAGAGATACTTGATCAAAAGGGCTCGGCCGTGGATGCAGCCATCACTTCCATGTTTTGCCTTGGAGTCATAAACATGCACTCGTCTGGGATCGGTGGCGGTGGAGTAATGCTCGTGTACAAGCGCTCTTCAATGGAAGCAAACTTGATCGACTTCAGAGAAACTGCGCCTTTGAATGTGGCGAATTTCACACCGAACGCCGCTGGAGTGAATCAATCTCAATTTGGTTTGTTAAGATTCTGAAAATTCCCACTTAAAATTAAGAAAAAGTGAATTCTCTCTAATATACGAGCAAATTAGTACTAGTGCGCCAGCTCTCGTTACAATTAAGTTACCAACATGTAGTCAGTGCGGAACATTTTGCCAAATTTGAATTATTGCTGTTTAAATTCTAGAGCAGCTCATTACGTTTTGAAAGCCATTTTTGTGCCCAGCGGAACCCCGCACAAAGTGCGAACGATCTGGTAACCTTTTCCGAATCAGATATGTTGTGATTAGTAGACGCCTTTCGAGCAAACAAATTCCCTGGTTATATTTCAGTCTAAGTCTTCAAGTAATTTTTATTTTTCCCCCTTGCAAATTTACAACTTCGTCATGAAAGTCATGCAAACGATAAACATCTCGAAAATTGTTATGAAATATTTTATGGGTATCATCCATGTCCACTCTGGGACAGGCGAGAGGAAGAGGACACACCACTGACTCTTTACTGCTAATTAACAGATTCCTTGGTCGGTGCCACCACCAACTAATGATCATTTGTAGAGACAAACTACGTGTTCTCTTGTCAGGCGGTCTTGCTATCGCAGTCCCTGGCGAAGTACGCGGCATGTACCAAGCCCATCAACAATACGGGCGGTTGCCATGGGAAGAATTAGTTCAACCTGCCATTGATTTGGCCGAAGAGGGATTCGAGATAAGCACCGCGCTTTCTGACGCGTTGAATACTACTCCTGGGATTATTGAAGCAATTAAAAAAGATCCGGGATGGAGGTATGACAAGTTCAGGCTGGATGTGCATGTATGTTAATGTAAATAAAACTTTGCAAGTACAGTGATATACAGGAGCGATCTCGATCCCAGACTCTCTCTTTTTTGCCAAGTTTGGTGGTGATGTCATTCAACCTGCAGAATTTTCGGGGAGGCCAGATCGTAGATCAAGACCCATTCCTTCAGTCCAACAATGTTGTGCTACGCATTTCACTCTAATCTGCATTTGGAGTGCGTTGTTCTTCGTCGACGGATTTATAGCTGTAATCGCTTAACCCTGGTTTAGGATGCAAAATAAATAAATAATTACTGCTTACCTTAATGTAAGTTTTCGTCCCGTTCATTCTTTACTTGAATTACCCTCCTTCACTTGCTAAGGTACACTCGTATTGTTTTGAAAAATATTCCAGAGAACTACTGCTGGATGAAGATGGCAACCGTCACAAAGAGGGCCAACTAATAAGAAACAAAAAATATGCGAAGACATTAAAGATAATACGGGATGATCCGGAATCGTTCTACAATGGATCGCTAGCCAAAAACATCACACGTGACATGAACTTAATTAACAGCACAATTACTCAGGAGGATTTATGGAGATATACAGCAGTGGCAAGGAAGCCACTGAAAGGAGAGCTGTCCAACAGGACAATGTACCTCAGCCCTCCCCCAACAAGTGGCGCTGTCTTGGCCCTGATCTTGAACATTCTTAAGGGTAAGTGTTCATAGAATCCAATGTTGTAGCATCATTTGACATCTGCTTGCTTTGCAATAGTTTTGTAGATACTTTTCAGGGTTTGGGTATATCTGAGGTCGCTTTGTAATCATTGTACTTTTTGCAGGCGCTTTGCATGACGTCACTACAGCCGTGTTGGTGGTAGAGAAAAGGATAGATAGATAATCTTTATTTATTCACGGACAATTCATCAGCCAAGATAAGAATGTAATGAAATTAAATGAATAAGATACTAGATTAAAACTACCCCCCAAGCAATACACCCGATTATTAAGCTGTCATAATAAAAATACTATATTAAAACTACCAAATTAGAAGAACCCCGCAAGCAATACACCCCATAAAACTATCATAAAAGAGCTGTTCTCCAAGAACGCGGTGACTCAACCGATTTACTCAACGCACTTGTTTGATTAGGCGTCTAAACCGTTCCACTGACAAACTCTGCTGATCTTACTTCCCGCGGAAGGCTGTTCCAAAGTAGAGCGCCACCATAGCTAAAGCTATTTTTATAATGGTTTGTGCGTGGTAATGGAACACTGATTTAGTTTGTTCTCAGAGTCCCTTAAGTTATAAGCAGTTTGACGCTTTTCAAACTTAGAACATAACTATTCTGGACGGAACCCGTGTATAGAGACTTAAAAACCATTGTAGCTCTTTGTATTTGCTGCTGGCAAGAAAGATTTCTCCATCCTAGAAGCTGAAACATCGGCATCATAGTAAGAATAAGTCAAAACACGAGCTGCTCTATTTTGTAATTTCGGCACTTTATTCTGTAAAGTTATCGCACAGTTTCCCCAAACAACGTTGCAATAGTCAAAATGAGGCTGGATTAGAGCTTGATAAATTAGATGCAAAGTAGCTTGAGGAACAAAGTGCCTTATCCGTTTTATCGCCCCAATGCCAGAAGCGACTTTCTTTGTTAGTTTATTAATGTGACTGCTCCAATCAAGTTTGTTGTCAATGCCTACTAAATAGACAGATAATTTGATAATGTTACGACAGAACTTCGAGTTAAAAAGACTTTCCCTGGTTCAACTTAGATTTCAGAAGACTTTTTCGTAGATTTTCCCGACTTACAAGATTCGCAAACCGCACCTAGACACTAGACGCTACACGATACACGTGAAAGTAAAATTCCAATGTGAATCAAGTATGACGCTATTCGATTACGTAATTCTCTTTTCAACAGTCACTGCGAGTGATTTTGCGGTAGCGACTTGGCTAATTTGGACATTATCAATAGCAATTGTCGGGGAATCCTTGAGATTACTCAGCCTCCGCCTAGATCCAGTGAGCATGAACTCGGTTTTCGTCATATTTAGAGTGAGCTTGTTTGCTCTCAGCCAATTGTGGACATTTTCTAAATCTTGATTCAGATAGAACTAAATACTGTCTTCACTAGAACCTGCATATGTTAGACGGGTGTCATCAGCGTACATCCTGGGCTCACAATTGAGTAAACAGTTAGGAATGATGGGCATCTTAATAGTAAAAAGAAATCCGAGAACTGAAAAATCGAATTCTCTTTTTGCGCAAACTAAGTTATGGTCACGTGGATGAAGACAATCTCTAGCTAAGGACGCATTTTGGGGGACTACTGTTTATTCCTATTCTGGTTTAGGATTAGAGAATGAGTGAAACAAAGTTTTTCACGATAACTTGTATCCGAAACATGTCTCAAAAGAATTGGCCTCTCCGGAAAGAACCATAATATTCAACAAACTGGGTAAGCTTCGCATTCAGTGGCTTTGCAAATTAGCATTTCTCTTGTTTGTGGCACGTGCAGTCCGTGCATCAGCACTGTGCTTTCGTTTTGCTTTAATAAGATGTACTTACCGTCCAGCTAAACGATCCCACAATACAACACTTGCACCAGTGTCCGCAAGGTTTCCGGAGTGGGCAATACGGCGCTTATCAGCAAATATCCCAAGTAGTCCTGTTTCGCGATATTCCAAAAGAATGCGCTCTAATTAGTACACAGCGTTCGTTTTCATATGACGTTACGGTGGCTTTGTTTAATTTGTGCCCGGCCCTTCCTCCCCTTAACAGAGAGAGGGCGGCCATGTTTGTGTACCGAATAGCTCCGTCGTGAGAAATTCCTTTGGCTCGTCACGCTTGCTTTGTTAGGGAGGAGTGACTGGTTACGAAAAAAAAATCTGGCAAGTTGGTTTTGTGCAAAATTACAGCGCCGTGCCCCCCACACTTTCTCCCTTTTTCATCTTTTCTCCCCCTACCCCAAATAACTAATGCATGTTTAACCTTTCAGGATATCACATGACACCGGCTGATCGCGATGGTGTAAATGCCTCTGTTCTTACATACCATCGAATAATTGAGGCTTTTAAGTTCGGTTACGCGTGGCGCAGTCGCCTCGGCGATCCAGACTTTAACGCCAACGTCAGCAAGGTGGGTGAAAGATATCCGCCTCTGGAGAGCTTGTGGTTCTTGCTCATTGGCCTGGGATAAAAGGGTTTAGTAGTTGGGGTGTAAGCAATTAAGATCCAGCGTTAGTCGCGGATCTATGTCAAAGGCAAAACATTGGAAATAGTCTGTCACTTAGAAGTTGGTCGTGACTTTCCTAGCGGCATCAATTCTTGCTACAGAATTAGCGTTACATTAGCTCAGGACACGTGGCTTTTGCTCTTCTGTTAAACGTGTGTTTTGTACGCTTGTATTTCTCAGTTTGCTAAGCAGATGATGAATCAGACGTTGGCCGACAAATTGCGACAAAAAATACAAGATAACAGGACACACCACAACTTGTCGTATTACGCGCAATTTTACTCAAATGCTGATTACGGCACAACGCATATAGCCGTATTGGCGGAGAACGGGGACGCGGTTTCCGTGACAAGCACGATAAATTTCAGGTTAGTCTCAAAGCTAACCTGAGTAGTTTCAATCTAGTCACAATCACATACAACATCAGTTTAATTAAAACCGCGAACGGCGTGCTTCTGACGCCGGTCCCGTTTTCAAGTCACGCTTTTGGTGTCCCAAGAGAATCCTCGAGGAATTGAACGCCATTTCTATGCAATTCAGTAACTCAATATGGCCGTTGGTCACGTGGTTAAAAACGATCTATAGGTTGTCATGGTGGTTAACGCGAGTTAGCTCTCATCATGCTCCGAGCAAGGTGGCCCAGGTCTTACGCTCCACAGTTTTTGCGGTCTCATCTTGCTTCCAGCCGTGTATCTTTTCGAGCTTCGCTTGCCACGTTAAGTACATTCTTGCTGTGCGCTCTGATTACATGTATTTCATAGCTGTTTCAAGTGGTTTGCAATCAGTGTTTTTCGTCACACCTTAGACTCTGGAATCACTGCAAAGGAACCACATCACTGATAGATAACAAGAACAAATATACTTATTAGGCAAGTTTGTTGGCAAGAGTTAGCGTTCAACAACGCGTACTGAACAATTATGGGAAAGTGAACAAATTCTCTCTTTGTTCACGTGCGAGTTTACCTTTTGCAGTGAATGAAATTGTCATTTGATACTATTAGTATGAAGTAGAAATCCACTCACAGTATTAGTAGAAATCCACACTCATATTATCTGAAATATTGTAATCTGATTGCCTCGCTACTTGCTATCTATTTCGTGATAGGTAGTGAGTAGCTTCTTCAAATGAGTGTGTTCACATGACGTCACGGCGGCCATCTTGGGGGAGTAAAACAAAGAAACCGCGGCCATGTTGGAGGAGTATATTAATATTCGTTTGGGAATTGAACTCTGTTTTTATGCAAATTCTTCCTTTTGAATTCGAAGGTAGTATGTGAGTGGATTTCTACTAAAACAATTAGACTACTCGTCCTCGTTTTCTATGAGTGAAATAGTCAACTAGGCGCTACGCGCCTGGTTGACTACCTATTGACTCATAAAGAACTCGAACTTCGTAGTCTAATTGTTAAATAGAACTTACGTTGATTCATTGTTGAGGACCTTTAGTTGGTCAAAAGATGGGTAGCTTTCCACTGGACAAGCCAATAACAGTAACTTGTTTCCCCATAGGTTTGGGTGCAGGTATCGGTCTACCGAAACTGGAATCATTTATAACAATGAAATGGCAGACTTTGACATTCCCAAGTATGACGTAGTGGACGATATTTCTCCATCGCCTTATAATTTTCCCAAGCCAGGGAAGCGACCGTTCTCATCAATGACTCCCACCATTTTGACAGACAACAATGGTGTCGTACAACTTGTCATCGGTGCTTCTGGCGGAAAGAGAATCACCACGGCTGTCTCATTGGTAAGACATATTAACAGAGCAGTAGAGGTTTCACGATTGCTTTTGTTTTACATTACCAATGCGTAGGGCGCAAATTAGTGTTTCCTTCGTGTTTTGAGTGGAAAACTTTGTTCGTTTGCGTCCGTAGCGATGGATTAGAGGGAGAAGAACACCGCACTATTTCAGTTGCCTTAGGGCACACATCCTTCTGTTAGCTTGCTTTGCTTTATAGTCCCAATGCACTGCCCATGAGGTCCTCGAAATTTACACGCCGACACAGGGTGAAATAAGACGTTTCCGTAATTCGGAAATGTAACGGATACCTGATAGTTGAATTTTCCGTTACGTTTCCGTAGGACGGATACGACGGGAAACTTTTAAGAGCAAAATTCTGGTGTTGTTCCGCGTTTCCGCCAAGTTTCCGTTGACTGAAATGTGAATTGCTGTTTCCATTACGTTTCCGCAAAACGGAGACAACGAAACCTCTTACAGAATCCCTTTCGCCTTGAAACATTTTCATTTCTAGTTCACTGACATCACAAACATCTTATCAGTAATGCGTAGCGCGCGAGAAGCTTGAATGTAGCTACTCGTTTACTGAAAGAGGACCCTCCAACAAAGATGGGCTCGGGCAACTTGGCAGCTATTAAAGGAAGACAGAAGTCAAGGCATTTTGACCAAGCCATTCTGTTGTTTAGTGGCAGTCTAGCGATAGTGCGACGGTTAGCGCGCCAGATTTTCGAAGGTCCCCGGACGGTCAGCTATCTTGTTATACATTTTCCCAACAATGTCTTTCTTCACCCTGTTGTATATTTGTCTGCCGACAACGTACTGCTTGGAGTAACTCTGCGATGGGCTGACCTACATCCAGAGAGCAGAAGGAATACTCTTCATTGCTCATTCTGGTGTTTCAAACCGGGCTTAAAGTCCAACCGCGTTTGCGCCTGTCAGAAGTGTGGAACGACTTTTATGGTTTTTATAGGTAACGATCAACAAGCTCTGGTTCGATCAGACCCTGTCTAAAGCTGTAGACGCACCTCGACTTCACACCCAGCTGGTGCCAAATCAGATCGTGACCATCGAAAAGAATGAGACGTATCGTCTCGATGAAAAAATAGTAGAAGGCTTAAAAGCTCTCGGCCACGATGTCAGAGATGGAAAAGACTATGATTTCGCAGTGGTTCAAGCAGTTTACAGAAAAGGCAAAGACGAAATATACGCTAAGTCTGACCCGAGAAAATTTGGGGAGCCCGCAGGGAATTAGAAGGAAGTTGCAAAACAGTAGAGAGATTTACCATCGCGACTCGCGATGGTAAATCTCTCTACTGTTTTTTTGAGTAAGGCAAACGGCAAACGTCAGGCTGAAATTTGCTTTTTACGAAAAAAACAAAAACAATGAAACTCATTTCGGCTTATCTCTTGCCTGTTAGCCACAGCTATCGAGCAAATACTAAGAGGAGATAAATAAGATGAACTAAGAGGATTTTCATGGTTTTATGACAAGCAGCAGCCTGCCGTTTGCCGTTAAGCCGTAAGCGCGATGCTAAGTCTCTCTAACGACGACTACTGGCACCGCCTGACAGCTTTAGCCGGTATGATGGGCAAAACGATGGGTCTACTAGTACTGAGTTTATGTAAATTCTGCTGTCCTCTGTAAAACAACGACGTGAAATAGCAATTGTAGTTAAGGAGGGTGTCGCAACGTACAAGCCTGTCGCAAACTTCCCAATTTTGTTTCGTGACGTGATTACGTTGAAAAATAGCTAAATGTTCAGACGAATTCTGCTGAAACCGCCATTCTCATAAAACTGCAGCATACATTTTTTACCTTGTAAGGCTAAATCACTTGCACATTTTCGTAGCAATGTGACTCCAGCGTCGTTTGTATAGCTCCGAACATTCTGCGTGCCTCTACTGTTCCACTGACAGATTCTCTAATTCTCAACCTCAATTGCGTTAACTATTTTCATATCCAACTTGAAATACTTGTCAGTTCCAGTCAATATGCAGACAAATTTCACTGGCCTCAATGGTTTTTATTGTTGATGTTGTTGTTGTTGTTGTTGTTGTTGTTGTTATTGTTATTGTTATTGTTATTGTTATTGTTATTGTTATTGTTATTGTTATTGTTATTGTTATTGTTATTGTTATTGTTATTGTTATTGTTATTGTTATTGTTATTGTTATTGTTATTGTTATTGTTATTGTTATTGTTATTGTTATTGTTATTGTTATTATTATTATTATAACAACATGTTGGCATCATTTTTTTACACTATGATCTGTAGCAAAATGAATTAAAACGATCGATGGACCTTGATCTTGTAAAACAAAGTTCCGTGTTAATGACAATTGTTTCACAGTGTTCCAGTAGGAGAGGCTCTGTGGAAAGTCCCATTATCCCAGCTGCAAATAATCCGGCATCGAGAGCAAACAGAACGTACCCCATGGCGAACTCCCGATAACGCTCGTCGAATTTATCTCTGAAGAAGGCTAATGCGTTGGCGTAAAAAACGCCAATCCCTACACCACTGGCAAATAAAAGCAACACAACAAGCCACATGCTGGTCAAAAATCTGTACCAGGCCGCTAGGGTGAGAAAAATAAGCAATGCAGCCTGTATTGTAGCAAAAAGCCATAGATACGGGAACTTAGCTTTTTCCACCCATTCAGCTTTGATGAAGGAAAGTACCGCAAGGTATGATCGCCCCACAACCTTTCCCATCACAAGTGCAAACATATAATACTGATAATGGTCACGGGGCTCCAAGGGAGCGTTGGGAAATGCCAGTGTAGTCACAGAAGCCTCTATTATCAGGTAGTCTGAAAACCATCCAATGAAAGCCGGTAACATGTGAGGCAACATAAGCCAAATGACCTGGAACTTTTCGCGGCCAGATAACTGAGGACCATTTTCGTCATTTTCAGAGTTGTTGCCTCCATCTTCTGTCGCCGGAAAGAATGAAAGTGCGTTAGAAACCAGTGAACTTGGTCCGAATGGCCTTATTGTGACTCTTGGGGAACGGGCCTAGTGTCACAATGAGGCCTAGGGAAGCCGCTTTCTTTTCCTGTTGTGATTATTATTTTTACTTATTTGTTGGCAGTAAAACGGACGTGTTTCCCTAGCGATTTAGACAATACTGACATGGTAGAGGTCCTGACTTAACTTAGAAATCTTTTTTTGTGGAGACTATTTACGACTCAACTGAACTTTCAAACAAAATTTACATGGTGTGGAATCAACATTAGGAGTGTGCCTCCTTTTGCGTCTTGCTAGCTACGACCCTGCGGCGCTTAGGACACAATTCGCGTCTTCCCTTTCAAAACTGCTAATAACGTGAGATATGGTGTAGACATACATTGCGCACAAAGATGAAATGTCAATGTCATTCGCGAGAGAAGGCTTCGAAAGTAACAAACCATGAGCAAAAAAGTTAAAAAATTAACACACCTAAATACACCGCCCCACCTTTGGTTTCCAGTGCAGTGTATTCAACTCCGTAATGTTCATCAGTCTCTGGGGGCCTGGGGAATGAATTTTTCTTCTCCATGGCGAAAAAGCAAACACAATACCAAACATACAAAGGTGTCGACATTCCAATGGTCATTTGAGGTGAGATGCAGGCCCAGGTTGTCATGGCTGCGAAAGAGAACATAAAATTACGCTCGTAATTGCACCGTACTCAAAATGGCACCTTTCCCTTCTGTATCATTTATGCTTCATGTTCCTTGACTCAAAGCTTACTACTGTTGGTAAGATGTAGTCTCGTACCCAGACCTCCCACGGGCAAGCGCGGGGGAGGTCTGGCAAAGTTCGAATTTCGATACCGAAATACAGGACTTCCCATAGTCCTTTGCCTACCGTGCTGTTAATGGCCGCCATCCGTCTTCTGGAAGTCACCGGAACACTGCCGGGAAATGTTTTGTTTTGAAGGTTTTCTTGAGAAAGTCCTCGAGTTCAGAGGACAAAAACACTTCAAACTGAAGCCGAAACAAAGGGAAGCTTTGCAGGAAATTATTGTTAACTTTTGAAATCTCGCAAACGTTTGAAATAATTTTGGTTAACTGAGGGAATTGCCCTTTTTCAGAGAAGAAATAAAATTTTTGTAACTGGCTTCACATCACACAATCGGCATCAGATGTACTCAAAACGTCCGACTCCATTATTCATTTCTCTGTTTACATGAAGGCGCGAAAAGGCAGGGAAGAGCTCAGATGAGACCGAACAACCAACCAACCAATCAGAAACCAGATACGATTTTATTCAGGTAGCCAATGAAAAACAGGCTTGTATCGAACTTTACCATATCCTACATTTCAATCACAAGTAGGATAAGATGTTGCTTTGGGCGAGCTCCGTTTGCTGGGACAAAAGTAATTGAACCGTACAGGTATGGGATATTTGGCCAAGCCCCGATGGGCATGGCCGTTTATTAAAGTCCAGGATAGTAACTTGGGAAAAGCCTAACGCCGTTTTCATCTCGGCGAAAACAAAGCAAAATATTATCATCCACACTAAAGTTTTAGTATCGTTTTCATCTATCCGCACTAAAACGCTCGAAAACGATTTAAATAACTGAGAACTGGATTGCGCACGTGTTAAAAAGTTGAGTTGAACAGTCTCCCACGGTTGTTACGTCACCTTTTTTACCCGACCAGACTAATGCATTTTAAAAGTTTCCCTCGCTTTCTACGTCATCGTTTTCAAAAGTCTCCGTTTTCACCTGACCACACTAGAAAGGGAGCGTTTTGAAAACGATGCGTTTTCAAATCGCTCGACTTTGGAAACCGTTTCCAAAAGCCTCCTTTTTCATCGGCGTTTTCGAGCGTTGTAGTGCGGTTGAAAGGCCAAAACGCATCAAAAAGTACGCGTTTTCAGATGACAACGTATCAGTGTGGATGAGGCCTAATATAAGACGTACTCCCAGCAAAGTTGGGGGCACACCCGTTATATACAAAAGGCAGAAAGTAGACAGGGAGGGAGGAAAAATTGGTCTTTACTTTGTAAGAAAAGCGAGCGAACCGGAGGACTCGTGTTTTAATTGTACGCCTTATATTAAAAAGGCATGCTATGGAATTAAGTA
>BLFK01000078.1:2124645-2127145 GCA_014634185.1 Astreopora myriophthalma | reverse complement strand
CCTTTCTAACTTTGTGACTGATAATTCAAAGTTCAAGGGCCAATTGGTTAAAAAAGAAACATGAATGTGTTGGATTTTCCTGAGAATACCCGCATCATTACCAACAAATTCATAACTTTATTCCTTTACTGAGCTTAAAACTTACCATTGTTGCCGTAGTTTATCAGAACTTCCGGTTATTGCATCATATCCTTTTCTGATATCTAGCGCACATGCGCAGTGGCATCTTGACAAACATGTGCAGATTGTTAGCCCGCCATTTTTGACTTGTAGTTGTGTTTGTGTGAGCATTAAAGTTCACAAGTTCTGCCATAAAAAACATGACAATCGTATTTTCTCGTTTACCGCAATTGCATCATGGTGACAGCTTTCGATATTTCAGTCCAATAAGCGTGCAGGGCGTTTGTCATGCACTTGAACCTAATTTAATGGCCTACATTCCACGAGTGCTCTGTAGCTCGGTGGTAGCGCATTTCAACAAGTGAACGGACGGTCATGGATTCGATTCTTGTCAGGAGCATCACTATCGATAAATTCATCCGTTCAAACTAGTGTTCTAAATGACAGAAAGTGTTTACTTGCCATGGTTAGCTGCTCTGTGGTGTGAAAACTTCCCGCAACCGCTTTCACAAGATTTCCTCGCTTGTAGTTCCCATGCCAGAATAAGCACCACACCATCATCAATTTGTCCGTTTTCCTCTAACAAAGTATTTGATCTTCACATAACAGGTGAACCGCAGTACACAAAGCAGGCCGACAATTGTGGGTTGAAATGTTGTCTGGAGCTATTCAATCAATCGATCGGCAGCCATACTGGTCTACTGAACTGAGAAGACAAAGTGTCTCAGTGTAATAAAAATAGAGCTTCATTGGCCGCTTGCACGTCATGTGAGCTACGTTTAGCCTACATATGTAGTGGGAAACAAGTGGTTTTGCCTTGTGTCGCACCTTGTTACGAGAGTCTTCCAGTTGTCGACGATAAAGTTCCATCTTGCATCCGTCCTTCCGTGCCCCTTGTTAGTCTGTTCTATCCAGTACAGGCTGTCCTGAGGCCGGACTTTGCTGTAATCCAAACTCAGCAGCAGATTTCTGTCGCGGGAAAGTTTTTCGAAAAATTACCTTTTGTTTCCACCAAGCATACCAAGAAGATTTATTTCCCTTCTCAACCGATACAGTTAAATTTCTCCAGGGAAATGATATGAGGGGGGTGAATAGGCCTACGGATCAGCGGATTTTGGAAATATTTTTGCCCGGATTTCGGATTGGGCGCGAAATTTTCTTTCGAACACTTTGGCTATAACCGGGATAACGGAAAATGGGCGGTAATTGCATAGGTCATCACGTTCCCCCCGTTTGAATAATGGTGTGACCCGTGCGCGTACACCTACATTTAATGACTGATTGAAAATATAACACAGCGGTTTGCAAATAACATCGGCGCATTCTTGAATAAGTCGGGAAGAAATTTTGTCAAGGTCGACGGCCTTTGATTTTTTCAGTTTATCCAGCAGTGAAAGTACTTCATTTGTGAAGGCTGGGCGGAACTGAAACTTCTTATCCGTGCTAGTGAGATAATTCAGATAGCTGTTGCCATCTGAAGAAGGAATATCACCAGCAAGTTTTGGACCAATGGTAGCAAAATGACGGTTTAATTCGTGCGCTATTTCTGCTGGAGCTGTTACTGATTCCTTATCCACATTCAGTTGTTTCACAGACCTTTCCACGGAATTTCGGGAAGAGAGCTCATTTGTGATCTGCCAGGTTTTGCGGGAATCACCCTTCAGTGCTCGTTTAGAACATTTTGATAATAAACTAGCTTAGCTAACCTAATCGCATTATTGACTTTGTTCCTCTGTCTTTTAAAGTGAGCCCAATCATTAGGATTTTTTGATCTAATTGCTCTAAGTTTCAAAATATCACGATCGCGCATCTGTTTTTCAAGCTCAGAAGTAATCCATGGGGAACCCCGCGCGCGAAGACGAGTGGTTCTTAATGGAGAGTGCTTGTTAACAATAGCCAAAAATAATTCCTTCCATTCATTCCAAGTATCATTAGGATTGGAAGAATTGTTTATGAGATCCCAATCTTGAGATGCAATATCGCTACGAAATTTATCACGGTTAAAATGTCGAAAATTCCTATTGCTGGTTTTCAGTGTCACGCCATTCAAAATAGATCAAAATAAAAATAAAACCCGTTCAATAGATAAAGTCCAGAATCTGAGGAAAGAAAGGATATGAATATGCAAAGACTCTCGCCAAGAATCAGGTCACAGCAATTTTTCTCACGCAAGATATGCGGAGAAACTTTTTACCCAAATTTATAGAGATTTGTATGGAGACGCCATGCTGGTGCCCATCCGGATGGGCACCAACATGGCGGCCGGAAACCAACAGAAACATCTGTCACCGAGTTTTGCTACAAAAGCGTGAATATATCTCTGGAGGAACTCAAAAACAATAAAATAATACTTTTTATAATACAAGATAGCCAAATTCCC
>BLFK01000078.1:2078832-2119215 GCA_014634185.1 Astreopora myriophthalma | reverse complement strand
ACGCGCGCGAAAAACGAGATAGAATTCGCTAGTTGTTATTGCTGTCGACGCGAATAAATCGAAGGAGAAAGCTGAAATCTCGTCTTATCGTGGAACAATCTGGAGTCAGAATATGTGTTGCAGTGTTGTGTTTATGTTGGATTGATTTGGAGTCCGAACAACCATCTCCCAAGGGATTCAGAAGGGTTTGCGATCCCGCAAACATAACATTACAGAGAAAACGGAATTTGCCGCCGTACAGGCGATAGTTAGAAACAAAGATGGGGAAATCTGCGGTAAAAGCGACCCAAGAAAATATGGGTGGCCCGATGGATTTTGAAGGCGATCCCTTTACACAATCTGTATGCACCCAAAAGTTAACGTATCATTTCTCTTGACTAAAATTTCAAATGAAACAAATGATAATTTTATAATCCAGTTCTTACCGAAGACAAGATAAAATTAAAAGCTAAGTGACGGATGCTTTTTCATCAGGACGTAAAACCGCAAAACCACACCCAACACTAAACACAACCGAACTGCCTCCCTACCGACCCAATGAAATTTAAAAACGTTGGAAAGAGCTGCGTGCTATCTGGCACGCACCTACAAACACTTGTAATGCACCGGTGTAAAACATGACATGCTAGTTGCTTGGCAACGGGCTAAAGGAGAACTGGAAAGGAAATCATAGTCCCTGGTGGGAATTGAAGCTAGTACCCCCGTAACACCCGTCTGGTGCTCTAACCACTGAGCTACAAGAACTTCTGGTGAGCTCGATCATGCTATTCGTCGCTGCTCTCATGAAACTCATGTGCCTCGTCTTGCTCCTACTCGTTTTCGACGGCAGCATCTCAGTGTTACGGCTGGCCTGCACATCAAAGGTGACAGGGTTCTCTTAATTTCACGAGACGCGTTTCACTGTTGTCGACTTTGCATCGGAATTTAGCTTTCTTCCCGATACATTCAGTCCTCCTTTCCCTTGTTCGTATAAATCGCCACACAGTTGATCACGAAAGCCGAGAAGGGACTTCTGACTTCCGACTTCGAACTTTCAAACTTTTAAACTTTGGCGTTGTTGCGTGTTAAGTCAAATAAACAGGACAAACAACAAAATGCTTCATAAAATGCATCAATGCCATCGTGTGGTTCGTTACAATGTGTGTTAAAAAAAAAAAAAAAAACAAACCCGTAATTTACTTACTTCCTCATCCATGCTTTTGTTGGCTTCGTAAGTACGATATAATTGGAACTGCTTTACGAACGTCTGCAGCTTCGAAATGGTTCATACTTTTATGTGTCTATGGATACGCCTTTCAGAAAAGTTGACGATATGCAGACTAAGCCGACTGAGCCCGTGGACAGTTATTCGATTTGTCGAGATTTAGGTTCGATTTGGTCTTCAACTTTTGTGTCATTTATTAAAGAAGTTTATTGTATTAAACTGCATGCTGCTCTTTATATTATGCTACAGCTGGCTACTTTTTCGGACGAAAAACGACTTACCGGAGTCAATTTTTGAACAGGACAAGCTAAGTGAAGAGAGACTGTTGACCGCCACCCATAATTTTATCAGCGATCATCAGTTATGCACCTAACAATGTTAAGCCCGAGGGGGGTCGGGCTAACCACGGGAATTTGGTCGTGAGCTCTGTCCCCAGGGTAGGGATTTTGATCGTACGTGTTCCCCATGGTGGAGAAATTTGAGATAGTCACCATCTTGGCCTGGAAACTAGCTCTCCGCCATCTTAGAAAATACCTTAGAGGGCATTGGGATGAGCTCATTGCGTTCGTGTCGGAGCAATGGCTGAACGAAAGGTGAGTTTTCTGTTGGATTTTGAAGGCTTGATTAAAAGGCTCGTTTTCTTTCCAGGAAAGATGCTGAAAAAGAAAAGAAATAAACCACTTTTTGCTGTTTTGAATATATATTTTTTGATTCTGTTGTAGGTTAATAATTATTACACTCCTCTTGTGTGCAACAAGGTTTGAAGGACATTTGACCACCTTCACTTGCCCCAGGGTGGGGATTTTGACCAATTATTTTGTCCCCGTGGGTGGGGAATTTTTTTAAAGAAAATGTCAAAATGTTTCTCCCCCACCCCCATGCCCGACTTCCCCCCCCCTTCCCACGCGGCTTAACATTGATAAGTTCATTACGATCAAAGTGACAGCAGTGACAACTTGTCGGAAGTCGGAAGTCCCTTGATTGTTTAGCTCTCCAGATCTTCCTGCCCTGACGTTATCTTGCACGCTTTGGTAGTAAGCACTGCACAGAAGGTTAAGAGTTCCAAGTCATGGATTCCCTGTCCGGAATGTCAACGACTCGACACATCATTGGGTAAAACGTTCAATGTTGGAAGCTCTGCTAGTGAACCTTTGCAGCAGTGGGGGAGCGTTGCGTGACGTGTCTAGGGCGCCACACCGCAGACAACCTCCAACGCAGGCTCTCTCTCTCTCTCTCTCTCTCTCTCTCTCTCTCTGCATCACCGCAAACCCTTACGCCTCCATCCTGTTTTAAAACGGCCTGCTTCTGTGGCTTTACTCAGTCCTCCCGTAAGCAAAATAATTATCCCAAGAGGGGTAGGGGAGAAATATGCATATTAATATTTCCGGGAATTGAGTCAAGCGTGTCTGCGAGAGCATGCTATTTTGAATTGATCTACGAATAACTTGATACGTTTGAAAGCAGCTTTTTATTTCGTCGTAACAAGACAGAACTACTATGGTGTCAGTTGCCAGGTCAGATTTGTTTCCTTCTCTCTTTATTGTGTTCGGTTTTGAAGGTTCTTGCCTTACTGTTAAAATGTCACAATACTTGTAACTCAGTCACCTCTGCAACCGTGTCTGCATTTACCTGTAATATGTACGATCGAGCAATAGCTCAAAAAATTGCTGCCTTTATTTTTAATGCTTCAACTACGCAGCTCAAGATTCTTCTCCAAGGACCTGCTAAATTAATATAACATCTGAATCCAAAAAAATTATAGGTCGACTAAGATCATTAAAAATGTCTCGAGAAAAAATGTAGAAGTATATTATGTTAAGTTTGTGAGACAATATCCTTGTTGTCAATCGAAATCCGTCTTTACGGGGCTGCGTTAGCTCTTATCTTATTTCTGCAGCTTTTTCGAGAAAAAAACCGTGACAAGTACGCCTCCGATTTCAGTCCTCATTTTTACTGTTCATGCAATCAGCCGTTTCCGCCAGCAATCGCCACGTGCAGTGACTTGGCTTTGAATTGGGTGCTTTTCACATTCATTTCTTTATTATTAGTATTTTGCCCGGCGTAGTTTGTCAAATATGTGCTTGTGTAAATAAGCCTGCAGTAGCTTACTTAAATCTTGATCCATGGATTGGACTTGACTTGCTCAATGCGCCTGACTACTTTTCGATATAAACACGGTAATGATAAACCACAATAATAATTCGTTTGATTCTCCAACTTTGATCTTAACTCCCTGTTCCATTCAGCGAGAACCTTGTTACGATATCTTAAAAATCACTTTGTGTAGCGTGCAACGGCCGTTTTTCTGCCAAGATCTGACAACGAACGGCGTAAATCAGTGAGTCACGAGGCTAGCTGTGAGATCTGAACCAAAACAACGTTTATGGGCACAGTCATTAAGTCAGCAGTGCTACGTATGTTTCCACCGTAATGAGGGCTGAGTTTTTAGGGAACTTTAAGACAGCGTCTGTGGGTACCGCAGGACCGCTATCAAGCCCTGGCATGGGTTTCTCGAAAACCTCGAAACTTTTCGGGCTTATTACGTAAGAACGAAAAGGTTTCCAGGCATGAAATCATGCAACAATTTTGCACTTATTAAAAGACCAGCCTTTTAGAACGAGTAGTTAGCAATTCTGAAGCGGCTTTCGGGACTTTCGGTAAACGTCCTCTACCCAAACACCCTACTTAGAGTCCCTACGCCTGTGTAGCCCACGCAAGAAAACGCATGATATCCAAGGAGTTTTGTACCAATCCACCCCACTGTCAGCTTACTGGGACCATTTAGTCCGCACTCAGTGTTCCCTCAACATTTCCCAGCAGCTGCCAACAAAGTGGGAAGTTATTATCACGGTTTCCCGTGACTTAATAGGACTACGAACTCAAGGGAAATGAAAAATAATGGACGGAGGTTAGCTCTCCTTTAAAAGTTTAAAAGCGATTTAGCGAGAGGTGAAAGGTGGCAAGAAACTTCCGGCTTGTTTCAATTTCAATGCTAGATCGAATCGTGTTTTAAATTTTCTTGGGAATCTGAGCTTCGGATGCCCGTGGGGAGCATTTAAGGCAGTAAATCTTTGTTTTCAGTTGGTGTTGTGTCTTTCAGTATCGCTGGAGGGGTGGGTGCACTTTTAGTCTTGTGGGGATTGTCATCGTTCCTTGTTGAGGTTTTGGAGCAGCCGAGACCTGGCGATGGGGATGCTGCCGGGGGGCCATACCACAGACATGCAGTCGCAACGGATGTAGAGAAGTGTTCAGAGATGGGAAAAGAGATACTTGATCAAAAGGGCTCGGCCGTGGATGCAGCAATCACTTCCATGTTTTGCCTTGGAGTCATAAACATGCACTCGTCTGGGATCGGTGGCGGTGGAGTAATGCTCGTGTACAAGCGCTCTTCAATGGAAGCAAAGTTGATCGACTTCAGAGAAACTGCGCCTTTGAATGTGGCGAATTTTACACCGAACGCCGCTGGAGTGAATCAATCTAAATTTGGTTTGTTAAGATCCTGAAAATTCCCACTTAAAATTAAGAAAAAGTGAATTCTCTCTGATATACGAGCAAAGTAGTACTAGTGCGCCAGCTCTCGTTACAATTAAGTTACTAACATGTAGTCAGTGCGGAACATTTTGCCAAATTTGAATTATTGCTGTTTAAATTCTAGAGCAGCTCATTACGTTTTGAAAGCCATTTTTGTGCCCAGCGGAACCCCGCACAAAGTGCGAACGATCTGGTAACCTTTTCCGAATCAGATATGTGGTGATTAGTAGACGCCCTTCGAGCAAACAAATTACCAGGTTATATGTCAGTCTAAGTCTTCAAGTGATTTTTATTTTTCCCCCTTGCAAATTTACAACTTCGTCATGAAAGTCATGTACACGATAAACATCTCGAAAATTGTTATGAAATATTTTATGGGTATCGTCCATGTCCACTCTGGGACAGGCGAGAGGAAGAGATGTGACAAGCATTGAGCGTTGGGAGGTTCGTTTTTCGAGCTTCTAAATCGCAGAAGCAGAGGGTGTATAAAACATGACACACTACTAACTCTTTACTGCTAATTAACAGATTCCCAGGTCGGTGCTACCACCAACTAATGATCATTTGTAGAGACAAACTACGTGTTCTCTTGTCAGGGGGTCTTGCTATCGCAGTCCCTGGCGAAGTACGCGGTATGTACCAAGCCCATCAACAATACGGGCGGTTGCCATGGAAAGAATTAGTTCAACCTGCCATTAATTTGGCCGAAGAGGGATTCAATATAAGCACCGCGCTTTCTGACGCGTTGAATACTACTCTTGGGATTATTGAAGCTATTAAAAAAGATCCGGGATGGAGGTATGAAAAGTTCAAGCTGGATGTGCATGTATGTTAATGTAAATAAAACCTTGCAAGTACAGTAATATACAGGAGCGATCTCGATCCCAGACTCTCTCTTTTTTGCCAAGTTTGGTGGTGATGTCATTCGCCCCTGCAGAATTTTCGGGGAGGCCAGATCGTGGCTCAAGACCTATTCCTTCAGTCCAGCAAGGTTGTGCTACGCATTTGGCTCTAATCTGCATTTGGAGTGCGTTGTTCTTCGTCGACGGAATAGCGGTAATCGCTTAACCGTGGTTTAGGATACAAAAGAAATAAATGAACAAAAGATAAACAATAATTGCTTACCTTAATGTAAGTTTTGGTCCCGTTCAGTATTTATTTGAATTGCCCTCTTTCACTTGCTAATGTATACTTGTATTGTTTTGAAAAATATTCCAGAGAACTACTGCTGGATGAAGATGGCAACCCTCACAAAGAGGGCCAACTAATAACAAACAAAAAATATGCGAAGACATTAAAGATAATTCGAGATGATCCGGAATCGTTCTACAGTGGATCGCTGGCCAAAAACATCTCACGTGACATGAACTTAATTAACAGCACAATTACTCAGGAGGATTTACGGAGATATACAGCAGTGGCAAGGAAGCCACTGAAAGGGGAGCTGTCCGACAGGAGAATGTACCTCAGCCCTCCCCCAACAAGTGGCGCTGTCCTGGCCCTGATCTTGAACATTCTTAAGGGTAAGTGTTCATAGAATCCAATGTTGTAGCATCATTTGACATCTGCTTGCTTTGCAATAGTTTTGTAGATGCTTTTCAGGGTTTGGGTATATCTGAGGTCGCTTTGTAGTCGTTGTACTTTTTGTAGGCGCTTTGCATGACGTCCCTACAGCCGTGTTCGTGGTACAGAAAAGGATAAATAGATAGTCTTTATTTATTCACGGACAATTCATTGGCCGAGATAAGAATGAAATGAAATTAAATGAGTAAGATACTAGATTAAAACTACCCCCAAGCAATACACCCGATTATTAAGCTGTCATAATAAAAATACTATATTAAAACTACCAAATTAGACCGAGTACCCCGCAAGCAATACACCCCATAAAACTATCATAAAAGAGCTGTTCTCCAAGAATGCGGTGACTCAACCTACTTACTCAACGCACTTGTTTGATAAGGCGTCTAAACTGTCCCAGAGACTCTGCTGATCTTACTTCCCGCGGAAGGCTGTTCCAAAGTACAGCGCCACTATAGGCAGCTAAAGCTATTTTTATAATATTTTGTGCGTGGTAATGGAACATTTGTTTTGTTCTCAGAGTCCCTCAAGTTATAAGCAGTTTGACGCTTTTCAAACGTACAACATAAGTATTCTGGAGCCAACCCGTGTAGAGACTTAAAAACCGTTGCAGCTCTTTGTATTTGCTGCTGGCAAGATAGATTTCTCCATGCTAGAAGCCCAAACAAGTAACCAGCATCGGTGTCGTGGTTAGAATAAGTCAAAACACGGGCTGCTCTATTTTGTGATTTCTGCACTTTATTCTGTCAAGTTATCCCACAGTTTCCCCAAACAACGTTGCAATAGTCAAAATGAGGCTGGATTAGAGCTTGATAAATGAGATGCAAGGTAGCTTGAGGAACAAAGTGCCTTATCCGTTTTATCGCCCCAATGCCAGAAGCGACTTTCTTTGTTAGTTTATCAATGTGACTGCTCCAATCAAGTTTGTTGTCAATTCTTACTAGATAGACAGATAATTTGATAATGTTACGACAGAACTTCGAGTTAAAAAGACTTTCCCTGGTTCAACTTAGATTTCAGAAGACTTTTTCGTAGATTTTCCCGACTTACAAGATTCGCAAACCGCACCCTAGACACTAGACGCTACACCATACAAGTGAAAGTAAAATTCCAATGTGAATCAAGTATGACGCAATTCGATTACGTAATTCTCTATTCAACAGTTACTCCGAGTGATTTTGCGGTAGCGACTTGGCTAATTTGGACATTATCAATAACAATTGTCAGGGAATCCGTGAGATTACTCAGCCTCCGCCTAGATCCCATGAGCATGAACTCGGTTTTCGTCATATTTAGAGTGAGCTTGTTTGCTCTCAGCCAATTTTGGACATTTTCTAACTCTTGATTCAGATAGAACTGAATATTGTCGACACTAGAACCTGCATATGTTAGACGGGTGTCATCAGCGTACATCCTGGGCTCACAATTGAGTAAACAGTTAGTAATGATGGGCATCTTAATAGTACAAGGAAATCCTCCGGGAACTGAAAAATCGAATTCTCTTTTTGCGCAAACTAAGTTATGGTCACGTGGATGAAGACAATCTCTAGCTAAGGACGCATTTTTTGGGACTACTGTCTATTCCTATTCCGGTTTAGGATTAGAGAATGAGTGAAAGAAGGTTTTTCACGAGAACTTGTATCCGAGATGCGTCTCAAGAGAATTGGCCTGTCCGGAAAGTACCATAACATTCAACAAACTGGGTAAGCTTCGCATTCAGTGGCTTTGCAAATTAGCATTTTCCTTGTTTGTGGCACGTGCAGTCCGTGCATCAGCATTGTACTTTCGATTTTTTTTTAATAGCATGTACTTACCGTGCAATCAAACGATCCCACAATAGAACACTCGTACCAGTCTCGCAAGGTTTCCGGAGTGGGCAGTACGGCGGTGATCAGCAAACATCCCAAGTAGTCCTGTTTCGCGATAATTCCAAAAGGAGTACAGAGCGTGCGTTTTCATATGGAGTTACGGTGGCTTTGTTTAATTTGCGCCCGGCCCTTCCTTCCCTTAACAGAGAGAGGGCGGCCATATATGTGTGTCAAGGGTGGCTAATCTTCATGCTCTGGTCACCTAACTCCTGGATAACTAGCTTCTTGTGGTACACCCGTTTAAAACCAAAGGTTATCTGAGGGACCGAGTGTGGGACGGTATATTCCCTGGGCTCTGCCCGGGGATAACGGCTGAAAGGCTCTGTTCGGGCACTTGCAGATATGTCGGTAAACATTCGCGAATAGGATCTCAGTAAAAATCCCTCCAGGTGGAGTATGCGCCCCCCTGAGCTGTGAGTATTAGCAAGAGAAAAGCCTGAATGATGAAATCAATTCACTGCACTAGGGTTAAATCCCCTAATATTTTCTCTCCAACAGTCGAGGCCAATCCCAGTGATTGTGATGATGCTTTGCCTCCAAATCCATGTGGAAAGGGCGCAGCTAAAGGCAGAGACAGAGGAGAAACAACTGGTAATTTGGTGAGACCCAAAAAGCCAATGCAGATTGGTGTTCTAAGCGTACGCACCTGGGGTCCAATTGGACCCCAGTTGGTAGGATGAGGGTTAAAGTGGGTTACAAGCGAAGTGAACTTGGGTACGTTTCTGACAAGATAGGAATAGACATCCTCGGCATAGTGGATCATAAGATTGTGCACTTGGACGAAGAATTCAAGTTCTCTAATCTTTGGCCATTTACCCTGGTAACTTCAACCGCATGGAGAAATCAAAGAAATGCGGTCTGCGGTGGACTTGGAGCCGAGTCCTGCTCAGCAAAAAGGCTACTGAAGATTTGGAAGATGTGGCTTCCATAAATAAGATAATCTTGATCTGTCACTTTGGTGGCAACCCAGCTACTACGGTCATAGTGCATTATGCCCCTGTGGAGAGATCAGAAGACTCCGAACAGCACTATAACATACTTGCAGATACCATCAAAACAATTCCGGCTCACAACCTCTTGTTTGTAATTGGAGACTGAAATGCGCATGTAGGAACTATCACGTATCACGTATCACGTATCATGAACGAACAAACAACAACGGTCAACTGCTTCTCGATATGGCACTCGAAACTAACATGGTAATAACAAATACACGGTTTTAGTAGAGAAGAGGAAAGCTGTGGACATGTCTTGCCGACACCAGCGGTCTTAAATCACAAATCGATTTCATCTTGATTAATCAAAAATGGAGAAACTCTATTAGGAACGTGGAGGCCTATAGTAGCTACGCCAGTGTTGGATCGGACCATCGAGTCCTAACTGCGCGAATCAACCTCAGCCTGCGAAAGTCTAGCACTCCACCAAGGACTGAAAGAAATGTACGAATGGTCTGCTTTGCAGTCAGATGACCTACAGCAAATGTACAGTACTGAGGTCAAAAACCGATATAGTGCCCTCCAACAGGGAACTGAATCCACTTCCGAACTCTATCAACATCTCATCTCTGCGAACAACGAAGCCGCAAGGAATAACATTCCCAAGAAGATTGGGAAAAAGAAACCCAAAGCATCAGATGACCCGCGAGTTATGGAAGCTAGGAAAGATCTGCGAAAGCAGTACGAGCTGTACCAGCGCAATCCAGACGAAAATGAAAGCGAGAATCTAAAAGCCACTAAGGATACGCTTAAAAAAACGTACCATCTATGCTTGATATAGCTGACAAGGAGCTAAACGAAGTCATTGATGAAATCATATCTAGCGACAAAACCTATAATCACAAAGCAAGTTGGAAACTTGTAAACGAGATGTCTGGACGTGAGAAAGCAAGGAAAGCCAAGTTAAAAGGCAAGAATGCAAAGGATAAACTCGTAAGTTGGTATGATCATTTTGGTAACTTACTTGGTGGCGAATCACTGGCAGACAGTAATGGTGAGAACGTGGCGCAGATATTTCAAAACCTACCTATAGATGACAATCCGTTTACCAGGGAACAGTATAAAGCTGCGAAGAAGAAAATTAAAGCGGGCAAAGCAGCTGGCCCAGACGGAATACCTCCGGAGGTCTTAAAGTACTGTGATTTCGATGAAATTGTCCTGCAATTTGCAAACAAGCTTCTTATGAACCTCGATAAGCCAGACCAATGGTCAGAAAGCAATCTGGTTCCTATACCGAAGGGCGGTAATCTTAGCCAAGCCAGCAACTACAGGGGAATAAGTTTATCCCAAATCACGCTCAAAATGGTCAATAGAATGATGTTAAATCGCATTCAGCCCATCATCGACCTGTTGCTCCGATCAAACCAGAATGGGTTCCGGCTTGGTAGGTCCACTAAAGCACAAATCCTGGCACTAAGAAGAATTGTTGAAGGGATTAGAGCTAGAAATTTGCCAGCAGTAATCACATTCATCGATTTTAGAAAGGCCTTTGATTCTATCAGTAGGAGAAAGATACTACTGATTCTCAACGCTTATGGCATCCCCTCTCGTCTGGTGGACGCGATTGGTAAAACCTACGAGGAAACACGAGCAAACGTGCTTTCTCCTGATGACGAAACCGAATTTTTCAAAATCACCACCGGCGTTCTACAAGGAGACACTGTTGCTCCTTATTTGTACATAATTGTTCTGGACTATGCGCTGCGAGAGGCTATAGGGGGTCACAAGGAAAGTCTTGGACTAACAATAAAGGCAAGACAAAGTGGCACAGTCGAAGCCGAAAAAGTCACTGACCTAAACTTTGCAGACGACATTGCTCTTTTTAGTGATCAGTTTCAACAAGCACAAGAGCTACTCAGTAATTTGGAAGAAGCATCCGCCAAAGTTGGTCTTCTGCCAAATGCTAAGAAGGCAAAGTACATCTTCTTTAACCATCATGTCGATGCTGGGCTGAAAACACGAGACAATGAAGTAATCGATCCCGTTGAGAACTTTAAGTACCTCGGTTCATGGATTAGTGACTCGGAACATGACTTCAAAGTCAGAAAGGCCTCTGCTTGGATAGCTTGCAACAAAATGAGAAAAGTGTGGACCTCTAAACTACCATGAACAACGAAGATCAGGCTGTTTCGAGCAGCTGTGGAATCTGTTTTGCTTTATGGAGTGAAACGTGGACCATGACCAAGAAGCTGGAGAAAAGTGTCAATGGACGCTACACTAGAATGCTACGAACGGCCCTGAACGTGCAGTGGCATCAGCATATGACCAATCAGGAACTCTACGGGAGTCTACCAAGAGTCAGCGAAACAATCCGTGTGAAAAGACTGAGACTAGCTGGTCATTGCGCTCCTCACGTTGAAGAAACAGCTTCAAAAGTGCTGTTTTGGGAACCACAACATGGTCACCCAAATCGAGGTAGACCAAGAATTACATACATTGACACCATCAAGGCTGACACTGGACTGGAGAATATTAAAGAAACAAGACGCCTGGAGGCGTTCACGTGGGATGCGTTGATCGGCGAATGGCTCTCAACAGTCAGTGTTTATACGAACAAATAAATTAAACTTGAATAGAAATGTTTATGACAACATTCAGTACAGCATCAACGAACGGTGTTGCCGGTGGTGTTGCTTGTACTATTTCGCAAACCAGAAGAAAACCCCAGGGAACAGGGCTTAACATCGGTGAGAAGCACAAGCACGTGGCTAATTGCCATATGAGACCATGGAGGCGTCAACATGCGTAATTTGCCGCAAACTTTGACTGGTTATGCGGGTAGCCATAGACATGATGGTTAACTAGTTTCCTCGCCACCAGTGATGCATTCGATACGAATTTGCTGATCAAACCATAGTCGAAAAAATTTCGGCACTCTCATTTCGAGGTTATTTGTGCCGCGTGAAGTGCATGCGGTGGACAGTAAGTAAAAAATAAAGTCATTTAACACCATCCAAAAACACCAATCAACTTTATACCCCTGTTATGGTTTACTTGAGGAGACTTATCTCTCAAATCGCTGAAATGCATATGAATGTTGCGCTGTCTGACCCCGATACCAAGTCCCGTAATTGTCAAACTATGCGAATTTGTGTTAAAACAGTCAAGCGTACAAAATGCAAAACAGTGAAACTTAAAAATATCGTTTTCTTTTCGTTAGGACAAATGCAAAGATTACGAAGCTTGTCACACTCGACTGGAATGTAAATTATTCACAGTTGAAAACACGCAACTAAAGAGCAATGAACGGAACAAATCAATCTCTTTTCAATCATTCAAATACTTCACTATGTCACGGCGCTGTGAAAATGAAATCTTTACTTAAAAGGTTTTCTCCGACAAATGAGCACGTTTAGAAAGAGGAACTGTGGCTGATCAACTAGCCGCACTGTTTGGCGATTCCAG
Source organism: Astreopora myriophthalma (assembly GCA_014634185.1). Taxonomy (NCBI): domain Eukaryota; kingdom Metazoa; phylum Cnidaria; class Anthozoa; order Scleractinia; family Acroporidae; genus Astreopora; species Astreopora myriophthalma. The sequence goes on along the minus strand of BLFK01000078.1, from coordinate 2,106,631 downwards.
CGTCACATGGTTCCTTAAAGGACAGGAATAAAATTGAAAAAAGACGACCAGAAAAAAAAAGCCAACAACACCGGTTTCAGAGAAGGTCACCCATCCGAGTTATAACCCCGGCCAGCAGGGCTTAACTTCAGTGACAAGCAAAAGCACGTGGCTAATTGCCATATGAGACTACAATGACGATGAAACCGGCCCGAAACTATAACGTGGTCTGCCTACGCATCCCACGTAATAAGTATACGCTATGTTCGATCAGTCTGCGTGGAAAGATTTTGTCAGGATGGCTCGGGTTGATTCCCGGCCTAAGTAAGAAAGTATATATGTGTGCCGAATAGCTCCTTCGTGAGAAATTCCTTTGGCTCCTCACGCTTCCTTTTTTAGGGACGAGTGACTGGTGAGGAGCCAAAAAAGCATCTGGCAAGTTGGTTATGCGCCAAATTACACCGCCGTGACCCTACACTTCCTCCCTTTTTCATCTTTTCTCCCCCTACCCCAAATAACTAAAGCATGTTTAACCTTTCAGGATATAATATGACGTCAGCTGATCGCGATGGCGTAAATGCCTCAGTTCTTACATACCATCGAATAATTGAAGCTTTTAAGTTCGGTTACGCGTGGCGCAGTCGCCTCGGTGATCCAGACTTTAACGCCAACGCCAACAAGGTGGGTGAAAGATATCCGCTTCTGGGGAGCTTCTGGTTCTTGCTCTTTGGCCTGGGATAAAATGGTGTAGCTGTAGGGGTGGAAGCAATTAAGATCCAGCGTTAGTCGCGGATCTATATCAGAGGCAAAACATTGTAAATACTCCGTCACTTAGAAGTTGGTCGTGACTTTCGTAGCAGCATCAATTCTTGCTGCAGAACTAGCGTTACATTAGCTCAGGACACGTGGCTTTTGCTCTTCTGTTAAACGTGTGTTTTGTACGCTTGTATTTCTCAGTTTGCTAAGCAGATGATGAATCAGATATTGGCCGACGAATTGCGACAAAAAATACACGATAACAGGACACACCACAACTTGTCGTATTACGCGCAATTTTACTCACATGCTGATTACGGCACGACGCATATAGCTGTATTGGCGGAAAACGGGGACGCGGTTTCCGTGACAAGCACGATAAATCACAGGTTAGTCTCAAAGCTAACCTGAGTAGTTTCAATGCAGTCACAATCACATGCAGCATCAGTTTAATTAAAACCGCGAACGGCGTGCTTCTGACGCCGGTCCCGTTTTCAAGTCACGCTTTTGGTGTCCCAAGACAATCCTCGAGGAATTGAACGCCATTTTTATGCAAATATGTCCTTTTGTTTCAGTAAATTCATATGGCCGTTGGTGACGTGAGTAAAAACGATCTATAGGTTGTTATGGTGGTTAACGCGATTTAGCTCTCATGATGCTTCGAGCAACGTGGCCGAGGTCTTACGTTCCACAGTTCATGCGGTCTCATCTTGCTTCCAGCCGTCTATCTTTTCGAGCTTCGCTTGCCACTTTAAGCACATTCTTGCTGTGCGCTCTGATTACATGTGTTTCATAGCTGTTTCAAGTGGTTTGCAATCAGTGTGTTTCGTCGTCACACCTTAGACTCCGGAATCACTCCAAAGCAACCACATCACAGACAGCTTACAAGAACAAACAGACTTATTATAAACAAGTTTGTTGGCAACAGTTCATCGTTGAACAACGCGTACTGAACAATTATGGGAAAGTGAACAAATTCTCTCTTTGTTCACGTGCGAGTTTACCTTTTGCAATGAATGAAATTGTCATTTGATACTATTACTATCAAGTAGAAATCCACTCGCAGAATTAATGGAAATCCACACTGAATGAATGAATGAATGAATGAAATGACTACCACACTGAATGAAATACTAGCACAAATACTGTAATCTTATTGGCTCGCTATTCGCTATCTATGGCGTAGCAGATAGTGAGTAGCTTCTTCAAATCGAGTGTGTTGACATGACGTCATGGCGGCCATCTTGGGGAACTAAAACAAACAAACGGCGGCCATGTTGGAGGAGTGAAACATTCGTTTGGGAATTGAACTCTATTTTTATGCAAATTCTTCCTTTTCTTTCAGTATGCAAATCTCACTGCTGGTCACATGAGCGAAAACACTGTAGAAATTGGAATGAATTCGAAGGTAGTATGTGAGTGGATTTCTACTAAAACAATTAGATTACTCGTCCTCGTTTTCTCTGAGTCAAATAGTCAACTCGTCGCTACGCGCCTGGTTGACTACCTATTGACTCATAAAGAACTCGAACTTCGTAGTCTAATTGTTAAATAGAACTTACGTTGATTCATTGTTGAGGACCTTTAGTTGGTCAAAAGATGGGTAGCTTTCCACTGGACAAGCCAATAACAGTAACTTGTTTCCCCATAGGTTTGGGTGCAAATATCGGTCTACCGAAACTGGAATCATTTATAACAATGAAATGGCAGACTTTGACATTCCCAAGTATGACGTAGTGGAGGATATTTCTCCATCGCCTTTTAATTTTCCCAAGCCAGGGAAGCGACCGTTCTCATCAATGACTCCCACCATTTTGACAGACAACAATGGTGACGTACAACTTGTCATCGGTGCTTCTGGCGGAAAGAGAATCACCACGGCTGTCTCATTGGTAAGACATATTGACAGAGCAGTAGAGGTTTCACGATTGCTTTTGTTTTACATTACCAATGCGTAGGGCGCAAATTAGTGTTTCCTTCGTGTTTTGAGTGGAAAACTTTGTCCGTTTGCGTCCGTAGCGATGGATTAGAGGGAGAAGAACACCACACTATTTCAGTTGCCTTAGGGCACACATCCTTCTGTTAGCTTGCTTTATAGTCGCAATGCACTGTCCATGTGGTCCTCGAAATTTACACGCCGACACAGGGTGAAATAAGACGCTTGCGTAAATCGGAAATGTAACGGATACCTGATAGTTGAAGTTTCGGTTAAGTTTACGTAGGACGGATACGATGGGAAACTTGTAAGAGCAAAATTCTTGTGTTATTCCGCGTCTCCGCCAAGTTTCCGTTGACTGAATTGTGAATTGCTGTTTCCATTAAGTTTCCGCAAAACGGAGACAACGAAAACTCTTGGAGAATGCATTTCGCCTTGAGTAACATTTTCGTTTCTAGCTCACGGACATCACAAACATCTTATCAATAATGCGTAGCGCGCGAGAAGCTTGAATGTGGCTTCTCGTTTACTGAAAGAGGAACCTCCAACAAAGATGGGCTCGGGCAACTTGGCAGCTATTAAAAGAAAGACAGAAGTCAAGGCATTTTGACCAAGCCATTCTGCTGTTTAGTGGCAGTCTAGCGATAGTGCGCCGGTTAGCGCGCCAGATTTTCGAAGGTCCTCGAAAGGTCAGCTATCTTGTTATCCCTTTGCCCTGCAATGTCTCTCTTCACCCTGTTGTATATTTGCCTGCCGGCAACGTACTTCTTGGAGTAAATCTGCGATGGTCTGACCTAAATCCAGAGATCAGAAGGAATACTCTTCGTTGCTCATTCTGGTGTTTCAAACCGGGTTTAAAGTCCAACCGCGTTTGCAACCTTTCAGCAGTGTGGAACGACTTTTATCGTTTTTGTAGGTAATGATGAACAAGTTCTGGTTCAATCAGAACCTGTCTGAAGCTGTAAGCGAGCGTCGACTTCACGCCCAACTGGTGCCAAATCAGGACGTGACTATCGAAAAGCGTGAGATGTATCGTCTCAATGAGACAATAGTAAAAGGCTTAGAAGCTCTCGGTCATGATGTCAGAGTTGGAAAAGACACTGATTTCGCAGTGGTTCAAGCAGTTTACAGAAAAAGCAAAGGCGGAATAGACGCTGAGTCTGACCCGAGAAAATTTGGGAAGCCCGCAGGGAGTTAGAAGGAAGATTACAAAACAATAGAGAGATTAATCATCGCGAGTAAGGCAACGGCAAACGTCAAGCTGAAATTTGCTGTTTACCAAAAAAAAAACAACAACAATGAAACCCATTTAATTTTGGCTTATCTTTTACCTGCTAGCCACAGCTATCGAGCAAATACTAAGAGGAGATAAATAAGCTAGAGTAAGATAATTTTCAGGGTTTTATGACAAGCAGCAGCCTGCCGTTTGCCGTTTGCCGTTAAGCGGTAAGCGCGATGCCAAGTCTCTCTAACAACGATTACCGGGACCGCCTGACAGCTTTAGCCGGTTTGATGGGCAAGACGATGGTCTACTAGTACTGAGCTTATGTAAATTCTGCCGTCCTCTGTAAAACAACGGCGAGAAATAGCATTTATAGTTAAGGGGGACATTGTAGCGTACAAGCCTGTTGCAAACTTCCCGATTTTCTGTCGTGACGTGATTACAATGAAAAGTAGCTAAATGTTCAGACGAATTCTGCTGAAACCGCCAGTCATGAACCTGCAGCATGCATTTCGGACCTTGTAAGGCTAAATCACTTGCACATTTTCGTACCAACGTGACTCCAGCGTCGTTTGTATAGCTCCCAACATTTTGCGTGCCTCTACTGTTCCACTGACAGATTCGCTAATTCTCTACCTCAGTTGCGTTAAGTATTTTCATATCCAACATGAAATACTTGTTTCAGTCAATATGGAGACAATTTTCACTGGTTTCAATGGTTCTCATTATAACAACAACAACAACATGTTGGCATCATTTTTTTACGCTATGATCTGTAAGAAAATGAATTAAAACGATCGATGGACCTTGATCTTGTAAAACAAAATTCCGTGTTAATGACAATTGTTTCACAGTGTTCCAGTAGGAGAGGCTCTGTGGAAAGTCCCATTATCCCAGCTGCAAATAATCCGGCATCGAGAGCAAACAGAACGTACCCCATGGCGAACTCCCGATAACGCTCGTCGAATTTATCTCTGAAGAAGGCTAATGCGTTGGCGTAGAAAACGCCAATCCCTACACCACTGGCAAATAAAAGCAACACAACAAGCCACATACTGGTCAAAAATCTGTACCAGGCCGCTAGGGTGAGAAAAATAAGCAAAGCAGCCTGTATTGTAGCAAAAAGCCATAGATACGGGAACTTAGCTTTTTCGACCCATTCAGCTTTGATGAAGGAGAGTACCGCAAGGTATGATCGCCCCACAACCTTTCCCACCACAAGTGCAAACATATAATACTGGTAATGGTCGCGGGGCTCCAAGGGAGCGTTGGGAAATGCCAGTGTAGTCACAGAAGCCTCTATTATCAGGAAGCCTGAAAACCATCCAACGAAAACCGGTAACATGTCAGGCAACATAAGCCAAATGACCTGGAACTTTTCGCGGCCAGATAACTGAGGACCATTTTCGTCATTTTCAGAGTTGTTGCCTCCATCTTCTGTCGCCGGAAAGAATGAAAAAGTACGTTAGAAACTTCAGTGAACTTGGTCCAAGTGGTCTTATTGTGACTCTTGGGGAACGGGCCTAGTGTCACAGTGAGACCTAGGGAAGCCGCTTTCTTTTACTGTTGTGATTATTATTTTTACTTATTTGTTGGCAGTAAAACGGACGTGTTTCCCTAGCGATTTAGACAATACTGACATGGTAGAGGTCCTGGTCCTGACTTAACTTCGAAATCTTTTTTTGTGGAGACTATTTACGACTCAACTGAACTTTCAAACAAAATTTACATGGTGTGGAATCAATTTGCGTCTTGCTAGCTACGACCCTGTGGCGCTTAGGACACAATTCGCGTCTTCCCTTTCAAAACTGCTAATAACGTGAGATATGGTGTAGGCATACATTGCGCACAAAGATGAAATGTCAATGTCATTCGCGAGAGAAGGCTTCGAAAGTAACAAACCATGAGCAAAAAAGTAAAAATACACCGCCCCACCTTTGGTTTCCAGTGCAGTGTATTCAACTCCGTAATGTTCATCAGTCTCTGGGGGCCTGGGGGATAAATTTTTCTTCTCCATGGCGAAAAAGCAAACACAATACCAAACATACAAAGGTGTCGACATTCCAATGGTCATTTGAGGTGAGATGCAGGCCCAGGTTGTCATGGCTGCGAAAGAGAATCTCATAAAATTACGCTCGTAATTGCACCGCACTCAATATGGCACTTTTCCTTGACTTAAAGCTAACTACGGTTGGTAAGATGTGGTCTTGTACCCAGACCTCCCACGGCCAAGTGCGAGGGAGGTCTGGCAAAGTTCCCATAGTCCTTTGCCTACCGGGCTGTTGATGGGCATCATCCGTCTTCTAGAAGGCACCGGAATACTGCCGGAAAATGTTTAGTTTTGACGGTGTTCTTGAGAAAGTCCTAGAGTCCAGAGGACAAAAAGACTTCAAACTGAAGCCGAAACAAAGGGAAGCGTTGCAGGAAATTATTGCAAACTTTTGAAATCTTGCAAACTTTTGAAATAATTTTGTTTAACTGAAGGGATTGTCCTTTTTCAGAGAAGAAATGAAATTTTTTAACTGGCTTCACACCACACAATGGGCATCTTCTCAAAACGTCCGACTCCATTCATTTCTGTGTTTGCAAAAAGGCGCGAAAAGGCAGGGAAGAGCTCAGATAAGACCGAACAACAAACCCACCAATAAGAAAGCAGATACGATTGTATTCAGGTAGCCAATGAAAAATAGGCTTGTATCGAACATTTCAATCACAAGTAGGATCTGGGTACGAGATTAGGTAAGATGTTGCTTTGGGCGAGCTCCGTTTGCTGGGACAAAAGTAATTGAACCATATAGGTATGGGATTTTTGGCCAAGCTAGGACAGTAACTTGGGAAACGCCTAACGCCGTTTTCATCTCGGCGAAAACGAAGCAAAATATTTTCATCCACACATAGTATCGCTTTCATCTATCCGCACTAAAACGCTCGAAAACGATGTAAATAACTGGGAACTGGATTGCGCATGTGTTAAAAAGTTGAGTTCAACAGTCTCCCACGCTTTCGTTTTCACCGTTTCCACCCGACCCCACTATTGCATTTTAAAAGTTTCCTTCGCTTTCTACGTCATCGTTTTCAAAAGTCTCCCGACCACACTAGAAACGGAACGTCTTCAAATCGCTCCACTTTGGAAACCGTTTTCAAAAGCCTCCGTTTTCATCAGCATTTTCAAGCGTTGTAATGTGGTTGAAACGCGAAAACGCATAAAAAAGTATGCGTTTTTAAATGAAAACGTATTAGTGTGGTTGGGGCCTAATATGAGACGTAATCCCAGCAAAGGTGGGGGCCCACCCGCTTTATACAAAAGGCAGAAAGTAGAGAGGGAGGGAGGGAGAGAGGGAAAATTGGTCTTTACTTGCTTAGTGAAGCGCGCGAACCAGAGGACCCGTGTTTTAATTGTAGAGTCTCATAAGGCATGCTATGGAATTAAGTCCCGGATGGTAGAAATGCCCCGACAGGAAGCTGGGAAATTACTCACGAGGTGTCGCTGTCACGTAAAACCATTTATTTCCTTTGGGAAATAAATGTCCTATAAACAGACATTCCTACTCAGACATTCGTCAGTATTGCATTTGAGAGAAAACAATTGTTAAAGAGATCGATAATTATTAAGCACATATTCCGTCCTTGCTAAAGCTAAAATAAACCTTCATTTTGAACCAACTCGCGTATCTTTGACGGTCATATGCACGTAAACAAATTCATCCTGGTGAACCGGGCTGGAATCTTCAGCACGTTTACTGGGCCAGCCCACATAACCGGGCTGGCTCGCCTCATATAAACAGTGCCTAAAGAAGCAATCAGGTTTGCTACCCTGCTGTGTAGGACAACAAATAAAATATGGTACTTACCTATATAATACAAAGGACCGATTGCCAAGCCTACACCACCTCCAGCTGAATAGGCAGTGATAGTGACTTCATGATAAAACGATGTCAGAGCAGAAAATGTCGTTTCGCCAATTCCGCATCCAATCGAAATTAAACCTAAGCCAGTGATCTTCCAATGAATTTCTTGTGCCGTTGCAACCATCAGAGAGCCAAGCATATATGTTACGCCTACTGCACTGACGCGGACAGAATAGGGAATCCCTTGCATAAAATAGGGAGCAATTAAAGACAGTAGTAAACTGGGCGTGCAGATGGAGATGAGAACGGTAGATGTCTGTATAAAAGTTCCTGCTAAAATATCTTGAGCACCGGCAAGGACTAGCGAGTAAGGAGCGCATACTAAAGCTCCAAACACCCAAAACCCAATGATTGTGCGCCGACTCTCGCCATCCAGTTGACTGCCTTTACCGTCGATGATAATCGCTGCTTTCCCCATTTTCGCTTTATCCAGATTACAATCAAATCTTCTTGGAATGTACTTGGTATAGAAGACCTGGGTAAAAACCGCTCCCTCACCTAAGTAAGTGTTCCATTCAAGCGGAACATGCAAATTCCCAGTTTATTTGACTTTGACATCAGCTAAGAAAGAGTTGGGAAGGAATTGAACTGAAAATGGAGAGGGTAAAAGGAACTGCGGTATCGACCGTGATGAAATTTTGGGCAGGTATTATGTACACAAATGAGGAGCCATGTAATAGAGAACCGGGATGACCTCGTACAGGCAGAAAGTTCACACAGATAAATATCGTGACCTGTGAATTGCACGTTTCCGTTACGAATAGGTCATTATTTTTAACAATGATCTCCCGTTCCACTCAGTGATCACAATAATGACCTCCCGTTTAAAGTGGGTGCTTTCTTTGTTCTATAACAATGAAAAGGTGCTTTAAATCGGATAACGCCTCTCTCCTCGGCCATCTTAAAAGTAATGACCTCGGTCTACGCGCTCAGTCTTTATTTTTAAGAAGGCCGCGGAGCTTAGGCATTATTTACGGTGGCTTACAAGGGCCATCTGAAATACCTCGTCTTTTTTTGCTTTGCGACACTTATAAGCGTCGATCAACAGTTATAGTTGTCGATCGACAGTATTAAGTGTTGCAAGGCAAAAAAAGAGCCGGGAGGTATTTCAGATGACCCTTGTAAGCCACCGTATGATTACAATACATGACAAGCTGAGAAGAATTTGGATTTTCAGTCCTGAACCTTACACGAGAATAGGTAATACTTGTTGCTTGATTAAAACAGCCGGTTAACTATATACTAGTTATGAAAAGTAAGTACCACATGCATAAACAATTACTTGGTAAGTCTTCGAGTGATTGTATTTCACAAAACTGAAATTTGCATCTAAGGCGGTAAAGAACCAGCTAAATTGAATGAAAATATGTCATATATACTTCACATTAAATTGATAAAAGTAATGGAAAGATCTCCGTGCAGCTCCCGACATTAATTATACATGCATATTCCTACTAACCCTCTTCCAAAAAGAACGAGCGTGAATAGATAATAATAGGAACAATAAGCATGTATAATGAAGTAGGATCTCTTTAGGGAAATCTTGCCAAAGTAATTTTTGCAGAAACAGCAGACTGAGGCTAGTCGTCGAGCTATGGCTGGGACATGTCTAATAGAATTGAAGACAGCCCCTATTAACGTAAAATACTGCAAAAACACATAAATTATATAACATGTAAAATAGCAAGCTTCTCATAATTGAATAAAATCAGTGCGGTCAAATCGTATTCTTCTCGTCATCCTTTCAACGGAGCAGAAAAAGACAATGGACACAAAACAATATCTTAAACAATTTTATTGACAGATGGAAGAATGACGCCGATGGACAGTGTACAACAGCCCGGCTGAGACATGAACAATGTTCTCGACGTCTTTTGCTAACATCGGCCCATTCATGAGCTCGTCGTTATTTAATGAACGTGTTGAAACAGATACAACTTCCAGCTGTAGCCTCCAGGGGAGGTGGGGATTCCTTGACAGAGAAAACTCAGGTAAGCGGTCCGTTCCAAGCCGCAATGCCGTTATGAGGAGTTTCTAAGGTATTTGCGTAACCACTGAACCATTCGCTTCTCATTTGACTTCAGGAGCTTCGGTTCACCAGCTATATTGCGGCGTATCTTTTCCAAAGTTTGCTTTCGTACTCTAATGGTCAGTTTATCAGAAAGTAAGGACTTGAAGGTGTTCTTAACCTGATGACAGTTCAGATGTTTAAGATCAAGTGAGAAGTCTGCTCTTTCTCATGAGAAACTGATCAGAACTAATCATGGCCCTTCCAGGAGTCCAAGACTCCAACCGGCATAGCTCTAGGGGTCATTGGGACACGCAAACTGCGTCACCACGATTAAGGTGGTGATCCCATCGAGACGGCTCGATCCCCGGGGGGGTACTCGATATATCCCTGGGTGGGGAGGTGCGGCGCGGCCCCTCATACCCTGACCCTGTTTAAGACAAATATCGCTGATTTTCCAACCCTATTTAAGACAAAAGTCCGATTTTTGATAACCTGTTTTTAAGACATTATCAATGCGAAAGGCAACGGAAGTCAATATTAATTAACAAGAGCTTGTTGCTGTTTATCGTCCGAGAAAAGATATCCAGTTTAAGACAAAAATTGATAAATCGCCACCCTGATTAAGACAAAAAATGATAAATTCGATACCCTGTTTAAGACAAAAATCCCGAAAAACATACCCTGGCTGGCCGCACGTCCCCATTAAGCCCTTATAAGGGAGTACCCCCTCCCCCCCCGGGGCTCGATCCCTGGTACAAAACGCTTAACAGACGCAGGCTCACTAAAGCCAGGAATTTGAGCCACTCGATGGACAAGGAAATCCTTGCAATCATGTCCGGGCAGTTCGGGCTACAGCTAGCAGTCAGCTGCAGCAAAGTCAAGTTCCGCCAAGAAATTCGGCTCGGGAGTTGCTCTCGTTCATCCTGTCAAGCGCCGTGCTTGTAATATGTCACAATTGGTTTCCCTCCTGTCACGTTTGGGGATTCTTACCCCTAGTACTTGTTGTTTACACTAGTCTATCATTTGCCTATTTTTAGTTGTGATGCTTGCTTTACATGTCCTTTCTAACTTTGTGACTAACAATTCAAAGTTCAAGGGCCAATTGGTTAAAAAAGAAACATGCATGTGTTGGATTTTTCCACCCGCATCATCACCAACAAATTTATCATTTTGTTCGTTTACTGGGCTTAAAACTCATCATTATATTTTCTCGCTTACCCCAATTGCACATGTGACAGCTTTCGATATTTCAGTCCAATAAGCATGCAAGGCGTTTGTCATGCACTTGAACCTAATTTAATGGACTACATTCCACGAGTGCTCTGCAGCTCGGTGGTAGCGCATTCGAACAAGTGAACAGAGGGTCATAGATTCGATTCTTGTCAAGAGCACCGCCATCGATAAATCCATCCGTTCAAACTAGTGTTCTAAATGATAGAAAGTGTTTACTTGCCATGGTTAGCTGCTCTGTGGTGTGAAAACTTCCCGCAACCGCTTTCACAAGATTTCCTAGCTTGTAGCTCCCACCGTATCTGCGCAATTAAAAAAAAAACAAGACTGAAAATATTCTCATAACTTGACAGGATACCATCATTAATTTGTCGGTTTTCCTTTAACAAAGTATTTGATCTTCACATAACAGGTGAACCGGCGGTACACAAAGCAAGCCTAGAATTGCGGATTGAAATGTTGTCTCGAGCTATTCAATCAATCGATCGGCAGCGATACTGGTCTACTGAACTGAGCTAGAAGACAGTGTCTCAGTGCATAAAAATAGAGCATCATTCCTGGAAGATTGACTTGTCGGCCGCTTCCACGTCATGTGAGCTACATTTAGCCTACATATGCAGTGGGAAACTTGCAGTTTTGCCTTGTGTCGCACCTTGTTACGAGAGTCTTCCAGTTGGCGACGATAAAGTTCCATCTTGCATCCGTCTTTCTGTGCCCCTTGTTAATCTGTTCTATCCAGTAAAGGCTGTCCTGAGGCCGCACTTTGCTGTCATCCAAACTTAGCAGCAGATTTCTGTCGCGGGAAAATTTTTCAAAAAATTTTTCCACCAGGCATGCCAAGAAGATTTATTTCCCTTCTCAGTCGATACAGTTAATATTCTCCTGGGCTATACAGGGCTATATAGGGCTATACAGGGCTATATAGGGCTATACAGGCTGTGCAAGGCCGTACACAGCTATACAGTGCTATACAGTGCTATTTAGGGCTATACGCATGTACACAGCCTGCTCTACACGGCTATAATTTTGCAAAAATTTAACTCGGTAGGAGTTTGTCAATTTTGGGAAATACGAATGCGCTAATTTTTCCAGCTGTCTACTCCAATGCGTACCACATGGAAGACAAACGTACTATCTCAAATATATATTGCTCGAACTGAATCCTATACTAAGTTAACCGGAACTGCGCTGTGAGTACGAAAGGGATTTGTCACATATTGTCTGGGGCCGACATTTCTCTCCCTCATCTGCCTTGTCGGGGGCAGACAGGCTGCCGCGGACGGGTATCTGAAAGCAGCGAGGAACTGGGGGTTGGTATAAACGATCCGCGGGCCGAAATCTCGGGGAGAGTCGTCGTGGTACACCGCTCAGGCAACACGTCCAGAGGTACCAATTCTGGTCCAGTTTTTGTTTGTTTTATTTTTGGATTGACGTCTGCGCATGCATGAATGCTCTAGTGCTCCAGTACGCACCACTTCAATCTCGTACCCAGAGTCCTCGGGCTCTGTGGTCAGCGGTTGGGCGCCCGGATAGACTCTGAGATATTGGACGCGATCTTCCCACAAAATTTGGGACGGTTTCTTCTGAAGCTGTAAAGTAACAGCCAATCAAAAAAATTCGAATTTTTTCGATTATCCCAGATCTCTCCTGGCGAGAGCCCGCGGACCAAAGAGACTGAGGACTCTGGGTACGAGATTGGCACCGCTTGGGAGACGTGGTGACTACATTTAACCAGGAGCTCCTGATTTAACCTTACAAAATGACCTTTCCATTTATTCCCTGAATGCTCGTTTGGCAAGGAGGAAGGCTTTTATCATACACGTATCACTGGTACAAAATCTAGCGTGTCGGGTTGACTTAAGAAGCACATTAAGTAGTCCTCTTGAAAGCTAAGAGCTCAGCTCGCGGTATTGGAAATGGCCAATGTATCCTTTCGCTGCTAAGCGTACACGCTTAAAATTCTAATCATACTTTAAGTAGGAAACCTTTGAGTCAAAGTTCTTTGTGCGCAACAAGGAAAGTTGTCTTACGTTTATCCGCGGCAATCAAATGGCCGGCAGGAAGTTCTACAAAATTGCAACAAAGTGCCTTATTCCTACAAGCTGAAAGTATTTAATTCCTTCTTATAACCGCTTTGCGTTGGTTTCTTCGTCTCTTTCTCCAGTTGATTCGTTTCTATGAACGAAGATACAATACATCCAGGCGGTGAGATTGAGATATATTTCGAAGAAATTCTATACAGATGTAATGACTACTAGTCATGGAATCCATTTGAGACCATTCCCGGCTTACGGGCATTTTGAGACTCTGGAACTGAAAATAGAGAACTTTCGGTCGAATTCCCTAAACATTCGACACAAATTTTTAACGAAAGAACATGATTTTTTTCGGCGTCATCTTGTCGCCATCATCAAATGCAAATTTGCAGTTTTGATCAGAATTTATTGTAGTTTTAAGTGTGAAAATATGTATCAACATCGATTGTTTCACGCTTATGAATATTCTATAAGACGATTGAAAACAATACAAAAAAATACCCTAGCAATGATTGAATAAAAAGAATGAATTGTTAATTTTTTCATTTCTTTTTGTTGTTGATGCATCGAGTTGCCTGATGTACTTGCGTGAATATTTCTTTTAAAATGTTCTTAACTGTCTTAATAACAAATTCGCTAAACAAAAACTAAACTTATAAATCTTAAACTGTAATCTAAATACCACGAGCCGTGAAAACGCCATCGTCAAAATTGCCGTGATTTCAATAGCATCAGTTGGAAAATGCTCTGTTGAATTTGAAACGCGTCCCGGGGTGGGGGGCGTGGTCTTACCGTTACGGGCCACCCTCTCCCAGATACTTTCTCCTCCCGTTGCCATGCCCAAAATCATTCAGCTAACTACACTGATTGGTTTACAATGGTAGAGCCGTCAAACCAAAACCGAAGTAATTATACAGCCAATCACAAATCGAAGTAATTCATGACTTGGTTTCACTAGCCAATAAAAAGCAAGTAAAAGGAGCCACCGCCAAGGGCGGGAAAATGAATGTGAGTACGTAGCAAATTGGTTTTAGTTTTACATACCTGATTGGTTAAAAAGTTCGCGCAAGTTCTTTAGTCCAATCATGGAGCGAACCAAAACCAAAGCAGTTGTGTAAATTCTTTCGACATTCAATTGAAAACTTCATCAATGCTTCGCTTTTTTCAGGCCTTGCGGATATCATACATGACAACCGACCACCCGACGACCGGCATGATAAAGGAAGTATCGTAACATAGAAGAATTTGACTTGAACTGCAGAGAAGGATTATCGGTTGAGCTTAAACAGATCAACGGCGGTGTGAGGCCAGGAAAAAAGGTGAGCGAGTGAATAGAAATGAAAATTGACCGAAATTTAGTTGTAGCAAACGAGGCGATAAGAGTAAATTAAATTAGTCCTTCGTTATGATTGATTGATTGACTGACTGATTGATTGATCGATCGATCGTTAGCCCTTCGAGCGTTTGCCATTCGCCAGAGCGATTCTTCATCGTCTTCTTCTTCTTTTTCTTCTTCTTCTTCTTCTTCTTATTATTATTATTGCAGTTGTTACTGTTCCTCAGTGCTGTTACTGTTGTTTCTGTTATCGTCATTATAACTATTACTGTCCATTCTTCAAATTACTTAAGATAGTTTTTTCTATTGTGTTACCTTGATCTGATGTTGTCAACGTCGAATGAAGTAATAACTTTCATCACGTATTTCCGGTCCGCGTCAAAAGAGGATTGTTGGTAGACTGACCACAGATATTCCCAGTCCTCGTCATTTGACTTGTTTACTCCGAATGAAAAAGCCAAGTACCGGAAGTTTGGGCCAACATTCGGAATACTGCAGACGGAAAGTACAGGCACGTGTAGGTATTTGCATCTCAAGCAACAGAGCTTTCACCTTCCTCTACGACAAACGAACCCTCCTCCCTACCCCATTCACGAAAAAAAATCAACTGAAATAACAATCGTCGAACCTTTCATAGAACAAAGATATGGACAACACTTTTACTTCGTAGCTATGTATATATCAACTGTTGTCCGTCATAACGAGGTGACTAGGACAGCTGGACTATCACTTGAACAGAACAGAAGCCGTTTATGAGAGGGGGGACATCTTCAAAACCGACATCTTCCGTGTTTTGGAAGCTTACGATACTTTTTTTACCTTCCGAGAGATGTTTTCTTTAGCTTGCTAAACAAGCGAGTGAAAATACCATTGATATCCTTTCTTTGGCCACTTTTCATGGCTTCAGATAGAACGTCGCTCCTGAAAGACCTGACAAAATCAAAAGGATTGTTAAGCCTTCGAAATGCCTCTAAACCTGGGCTCATTCCCTGCGTAACTGTGAAAGATCAATGCTTATGCTACTTCTTAGGAAATCGTAAATATCATTCAACAATTATTCGCTGAAGGCGAAGTGAATATTGGTAAATATTTACCGAGACGTAGTCCAGGTAAATATTCACCAACATTCACTGAGCTTGAGCCGAATAATTGTTTAAGTATAATTTTCAGCGGAGAATATCACGGAAGTGCAAAACGTGTTAAAACACCAAAAAAAGGCACGAAAAGGGTTTGCTTAGTTTAGCAGGCAAGCCTCCAAAATGTTATATTAATCGGGTGGCGCCGTTAACATTTCAATTATTTAGTCAATAATTGAAATATCTATTTTAAAGCAAAGGGTATTTAAATGTCAGGTTGAAGCACCTTTCTTGGTCGGTTCCAATGTCCTCTGTGCCAAGGAAATCGACAAGATGATCTTGAAGGCCCCATAAAAATTTCTGTGAACAAAACCACTTGTTAAGGCTATTGAACCCGGTTCTGGTTAGGCACATCCTGCATACTCATAGGAATGATGATTTGTGTTTGAGCGGTGTTCAAATGACTGTCGAAAGCAATTACGCGATTGCGATTGCTACGTTTTGTGATTGGCTTAAAAATCTCGCGTCAGTTTGTCGACCAATGAGAAGGAAAACCAAAACCAATCGCGACTTACACGCGCGAGTTTTCCCGCGCTTTGAGAAAGTTACATGGAATTGCTACGAATTTTGATTGGCTCATTGCGCTGTTCGCACCTGCTGTGATTGGTCGGAGTAGTTACTTTGGTACTGGTTTTCCGACACTCAATGGAAAACGGCTCTATGCCTGCGTCATTACTAATAAATTCATCACTTATTTACATACAATCACTAGCCTAAAAAAAAAAATCACCGTCTTCTCTACTACAACTGTGAGAATGCCACTATTTTGACATTTCAGTCCTCGCAGTACTGTCAACAAAACCTAGCTGAATAGCCTATTTCGCACGAGTCTTCTGTAGGTCAGTGGTAGAGCATCCGAACGGAGCTATATAGTGGTCGGTGGGTCATAGGTTCGACTCCTGTTGAGAGCACCTAAATTTTCGATTATTCCCGCGTGTTTACTGGTAAATACATAATTTCATTCAATCGCCAGGCTTAAAAATTCACCATCTTCTTTACGTTTTACTACATAATTCTAGCATTAATTCTACACTTAGAAATTCGCACCTTGCCTTAGCAGCGCGATCATTTTTATGATTCATTTCATATATCATTTCATCCGTGATGAAAAAAGCTGGTCACTTTGATTGATATCCGAGCGCCAATTTAAATGTGAAATGAACCGTCAGTTGGCCAAGCGGTCTTATGTTGTTTCACGCCAGGTACCTTGTAAAGTGATTTATTACTTTGACTAAACACGCCCAGAAGACATTTGGTCACTGTTCTCGCCACGGCCCAGGGGACTGGGTGCAACTCTCGAACAAGGTACGTTGACAGGTTCAAGGCGAGGATTGGGTCCAACAGACCATGACTGGCAAGCAAAAGAGTGAAAAGACACAATCAAGTTTAGTCTTAGAGTTCCTATGTGTCTCACTACCTACTCGCATCAAGAATCTTAGCCAAAAAACGGAAGTCCTTCTCCTCGTTTTCACATGACGTCATGTCGGTCATATTTGTGGACCTAAACAAAGACACGTCTACCATTTTGGTGTCCCAAAGCAATCCTCGGGGAATTGAATCCCATTTTTTTTGCAAATATTTCCTTTTGTTTCAGTAAAGAAATATGGCCCCTGGTCACGTGAGGGAAAACGATCTATTGAATTTTGTCACAGAACAAGATAAATCGACAACTTACTAAACAGTGGCAAGCGATATCATTTTGTCTTGACGGCGGCTGGTTAGGTTTATCTTACTTTAATTCTTTTCAACCAATTTTGCGAGAAATTAATCTATGATCGTTTTAGTTATAACTTTACCACTTAAAATTAATGTTAGTGTCAGCTTGGCTGTCACTAAAAATCGAAGACCAACCTCGTCTCCAGGGCGCCAGGGAAAGCGCCCTGGGGACGAGGTTGATCGAAGACGAGGGAGTCTCAATGAAGTAGTGAAGTGTAGTGAATGTACTAGATTGGTTACTATTAATGAGCCGGTGAAAATAGTCCAGTACACTCACCAAGAAAGAGTGAAAACGTCGTGGATCAAATCAGCTCGGCCAGATGGGGTGATAGCCTGCTCAACACGAAGAGACAAGATATGTGACAGCATCAACAGCACCTTAACATTCCATACCATTGTTAGAGTTGGAGTTTTATTTCGGCAATGGCGCCGGCTAAGAAACAGCATGAAAAACTCAGGCATCCTAGTCCAAATGCAGACCGGACAAATGTACAACGGAACCAGGATGAACGATGCAACAAACGCCTAGCATCAAAGCGGATACTGAAAGCGCTGGAAATGTTGCAAGTTTATACCGCAGTCGTGAGCTGAATATCACATAATGCTCGAATCAGATTCGAATATCGTATTTAACATTGCAAGCGAAGGATGGAATATACCGTCAGGGATCATCACAGTTTTTTTTTTCGCAGCATTTCCTTGTTTATTGAAGACGAAAGACCAATGTAATACCTGATGGTCGTTTCGGAGCTGCGCCGCCAGTTTTTCCCAGTTGTCTTCATCATAGTTTACCATAAAGAAGCTCGTGGCATTGAGATTCGCCATTATCCAGGAGTCTGCAGATGCTGAAGTCACCTTCAGTGTGTATACGTCTCAAGAAAGAAGAGAGAAAATCACAACACTAAGCGGCGACTATACTATGAGTCATTTCTACGTAATCCTTGCACGCACGTAACAGTCTGTGACTCGAAAAGAATTTGAGATTAGGCCAATTTCAATGTATATAAATATGCCCGCGGGAAAGAGCTGTTTACAAAGTTAAATACAGTTATTAAAAAATCCGACGGAGTCAATGAACATGGAAGTGTTGTGAGACGGCGCCTGCGATTTATCGTGGATCTTATCTAAGAAGACTAGAACTGAAGTCTAACCAAGTGCAGATGTCATTACAAAGGCCACACCTTCTCAGTTCCTTTTAAACCCTTATCGGTAGTGCTCGTGCGGGCCGGATTTAACGCCAAACCTACCGCTCAGCGGACTGGCACTTGAAACCTTTGGTAGCGAGGGGCTTGTTAGCACTAAAAGTGAACAATTTTAGAAGTACTTACTGCTGTCTTGTGGTATTAGAATCCAGCGTGGGTTTCTTTGGGACTTCGTCGTGTACGACAGAGGAACAATCCACCTTTTCCTAAGAAGGCAATTTCGCAGCACATTTCAGATTTGCCACGTGTGGCAGCTCTCTTGGTCAAAGAAAAAAAATATGTTTTGCTGTGATCAGCCGAGGCACGTTAAGTCAGCTCACCCCATCAAGGCTCAGCAAACGGGATACTAGCCGTGCAAAAAAGTCAAAACAGAAAAACAAGACAAGACAAAACAACATCATAATGGACTTTCACGTCAGGGACTCCCAGCTATCATGACAGAAAGAGGAATGGATAAGCCCCATTAAATCGGTGCGGGCGCGCCCGAAGTTATCTGTAGTAATAGCGGTGGCAACGTCCACAAAATCAGTGCATATATATTTGATTTTACTAGACAAATACATAAATGCAATATATTTTTTTTTGATAACAAAATCTAACAGATCTACATCGTTTTGCTGAACTGAATCAGAGTCCACTGGCATATGTAGTTAGGAAACCTTTTCGCGTGGAAGATTCGTGTCAAAAAAGGTGCGCTAAAACTTGTGCACACGGACTGATCATGTCAGTTATATCACAGATCGATGACCAACTGTTATTTTCACATAGATACCTTTCCAATAAGCTTCCCTCTTTATCTTGTGACGAACTGATATTATCGAGGAAATCATTTTGTTCGATTTGAAGTATGTCTCCTTTCTTGCGGATATTGATGATCGGGAAGCCCTTCTGGTCTGTCCATACCTTCATCATTCCTTTCACACCGATATTTCTATTTTCCTGACCACAGTAAGAAAGTAAATTCACAGTAAAGCCCTCGCCCGCAAAAATACGATTTTGTTTGACAAAACAAATGGGGTACATAATCTTGACTGACCACACCTGGCCAATGGCTTCCCACAGCTCTTCCGCATTGGCGTTTCCGTATTTATGATTCTGTATGTAGCGCTGCGAGCAGAGAAAAAAGTTATTAGAGAGAATTTCTCGTGAAACAAAACGTTAACCGGAAGTTCTCGCATTCTTTGTTGAGCGTAATAGAGCCAGTGGACGAGAGAAGTTGGAAACGACGGTCAAATTCCTCTTTTGTCGAAACCACCGCATTTTGTACAAGATATTTACTGATATCGATTAGAAAGCTCATAAAGAACACAAACAAGTGCATTGATTAAGCTGGTAGCCTATAATTTATGAAACATTCTAAATGGAATGGTGCCAACCTTTAGCGTTTTGACAATGCTGGTAGTAATCTCATTGGATGCATCGCTTTCACACATAGAAAAGAAATAGTTAAACAGTGCCTAACAAGCGGAATATAATCACCGTAATTATTCTTTGACTGAGCAAGTGATGATCTCTTTATTCGAAATGAAATGAAGTCACCGACTAGAATAAAGTCAGCGCCCTTTTTCTGGGCTGTTATGACGGCACGTTATGAAGCAGTATAACCTTGTTGGGACATTACCTTAATTCCATTCATGAAATTTTCCTCCCCGAGAAAACTTTTAAGCATTCGAATGATCATGGCTCCCTACAAAGAAAACCAATGAATAAAACACTTGTCATTTGTTTCTCATCTCCTTCAGTTGTGTATCATAAGCTACGAGCCAACAGATGGGGTGAGATCAGTATTATGCAAAGCACCCTGTCCCAGGCTGTTATGGCGGCATGTTATCAAGCGCCATGGACACCGTATTTCTTTAGCCATCGTCTCTCAAATATATTTGTAATATAGTGGATGAACGTGAGATGGTAAGTTTGAAGGCAGATAAATGAATCAAATAAGAAATTTTACCAGTGCGAACCGGGCATGCTGGAAAGTAATAGCCTAATTTCATCAATTCTCCTTTAGCTCCCATGTTCTGTCTGTAATACATCTGTTTACAATGATTATTTTCAAGTTTGTTCTCTGGTGACTGGTTCAAGCCGGTTGTAAACATCCCCCGCCGTCCCCCGACAACATTGCGCGTTGAGTGTAATCACCTTTTTATAAGAGATCGTATCAAATATATCATCAATGTCTTCAGGTTTGTGAACCTGAACGCTGATTGGATGAGAAGACCAGGCTGAATCAGCTTGTAACGCAGGCAACCAGCTGGTAGCCACTACTCCGTCACGCTGTAACAATGAACCCAAATATATACGCGATGAATAAATTTATAATTAAGTAAACTAACTCATTAGTAAATTGAACAATTATAAGAGAACATTGCAAGTTGGACGGAGGTCGTTTGATTTGACCCTTAAGTTTGTCACTAGAACGAAAATTTGCATGTCTGGGGGGAGGGCAGGGGAGTGCTTCTCGCTTCCTCTGTTTGGCCCTCGTTGTTTATATCGACGAAACATTTGCACAAGAAAACGTGCGGTAAGGTTTCGAGTTCTTTGTCAGCCTCTTTCAGGCAAATTGATGCTTCTCAAAGGCGCCACACAATTCTCAACGCAACAATTGAGCCTTCTTTTGATTTTCAAAGCCGTGATTTCAACTAAAAAGGACGTTCTTGAATTTTGTAATATTCTGATTAAAAGAGATAAAGGATCAAAGTTTTAAAGAGAAGTTCTTAGCAATCAGAATGCCAATTATGTTACCATGTCTCTTCCTTTGATCACGTGGTTCAGGCCAAACTCGTCCTGGATAAAGCTGGCGAATCCTTCGTTTAACCACAAATCATTCCACCATCGCATAGTCACCAGATTCCCAAACCACTGAAAAATTCAGTAACAGCAGCAACAACAAAATCATTATAAGCTGCATACTCGCTGGTGGCAGTCCAAAGACCAAGGGTTCGAGATCTTCTCAGGTCATTTTGGACGAATGGGCATAGTTCAGACAGAAGTTTGGACCAAAAAATTCGAGGATTTTTCAAGGACAATTGATCGCTTTCAAGGACTTATTTTCCACACAATTAGAGATGATTTACTCTAAGTTGAAACGTATGGGATGTTCACATTGTTCACAAAATCACGAATACGATAGTGTGACCAAAACCATGCGGTTACCAAGGTATTTAACCCTGTTTAAGGCAAACTCATCTTCGAGCAATTCACCTGATGTGCCAACTCGTGTGCTATAACTCGAGTCATTGTCAGTTTTGTGTCGCTTGATGAATAGCTCTTATCATACACAAGATGGACTCGGCGGAACATCACTAGTCCCCAGTTTTCCATAGCGCCGATCAGAAAGTCCGGTACTGCGAGCAAATCTAGGGAAAGACACAAAATAAGAAGATGGCGCGCGGTGATGAATAAATATTTAGAATCATTAAAGAAGATCGATCTGTTGTGAACAGAACCTAGTGTGGGAGATAATTCAGGTAGAGAAGACTAGCCCCTAGTCCACCACATTAAAGAGAATCGAAGCATTAGTAAGACTACGATTAAAACTGAGCATGATTAGCACACACACACAAAAAAGGATTCAATGAATACCTTTTAAAAATCGCTCGCCAAAATAAGAGAGCGCAGTATGGATCAGAGGGACAGTGTTGCCCCAGTCATACAACTTACTACTCAAATGTGGTAAATTCGCTAACGTGTGTTATTTTTCAATCCAACGATTTGATGAAAATTAGTACCTACTGCTTAGATCCTTCAGAAAATGGCTAATTAATTTCGGTACTTCACGGCCACCACCTCCCCCACCCCCCAATAGTTTATAGGAACCCATGGATCTCCAATTCTGTCACAATTTTAAGCGTCTCCCAATTACGTTTACTTTTGTCACTATCACATCTGTTATACTGACCAAGTTTAGGAAGTGGATAAGGTTCTCCAAACAGCGTCTCAAAGTAAGACAGCAACTTGACAGCAGTCTCCAGTGCATAATCCAAACGGCCATAATCGCCTGGAGGGGCATGGACCCGAACCTATCAAGCGCCGTACGAAGAATTTAATTGAATGATTTATCCATGCTTTGGCCCGCGTATGTTGAGTTGTAATACACGCAAGAAGCTTCAGGAGAGAATGCGAAAAAAGTAGAGAGTCCACTTCGAGTTATTATAGCTCCTTGACATACACACAGCTTAAGGCAATTGTTGAATCAATTGCTTATGACATTGTCACTGCACTTTCTGCAACGCCAATGTTAAGAGGACGGGAATGTCACAACAACGTAACAGCTTTAATACAGACCTGGCCCAAGATGGCCGCGCATAACACAACACCAAAACGGCGGAAGCATGCGCGCGCATGTACAATACGCATAGCCGCAGGCACAGCCTGCTGGCGCAAAGCCAAAGACAGGTCGAGCCTGAAACGTCATTTTAAAGGCTTGACTTGGGGATGCACGAAGGAGGTTGCCAAGCCATAGAGAAGAGTGAGGGTAGGCAAATCTAACAAGAGCATCCATAACTTAACAGGGCACAGGGGTCAGTTGACTATCTGTTTGAATTTCGGTCTCCTATATATCCCTTTTTAGTAACAGCACTTAAATTGTCATGGCTAAGTCACTTCGCAATTCCAAGCGATCACAGAGTACCAATACAATATACGTAGGAGACTAAAAAATAACAATCGATGACTAGTTTTTTTAATCGAGCAGACCTTTGATGACGAATGCTTCACAACAGCCCGACGAAGTGACAACTACACGAAGAATGCCAGGGGTGGAAAGTGCAAGGAGTGTCACGCCTGGAATTCTTTGAGCCTCGTTACGCAATTACGAGTATTGGTGGTCGTATTGCCTTCCGGCATCATGTGGTCGCAAAGCGGTATTTTTCATTGCACATGTGGATGAGACATGACTGTGATACGGGCACTCTTACCAATACTCCTGAGTCGGTTTTGCTCTCTTTGTATTTGAAGTCTAGTACCGCGAAAGCCACTAGGTACGAACTCATGTTGACGCTCGGAGAAAAATGTTCCTCAACAAGCCCATCCTGCCTGGTAAAAAGCCGAAGCCACGGCATGTTGGAGAGAGCGTAATACGGAGAAGGGTCATGGGTTATAGAGATGGTGAAGGACGCTTTAAAAGACGGTTCGTCGAAACAAGGAAACACCTTCCTGGCGTGTGCAGGCTCAAAATAAGTCACCGCCAGAGTCCTGTTCAAAAGAATACAAAGAGCATCTACAGAAATTGCTTATCATCTTTGAGTGCTACTGTACTGAAAGTTGTGAAAAACTTCTGCCGCGAGGAAGGCGGAAAATAAGGCGGGAGTTAAATGAAGTATGGATGGCCGAGTGTAGCGCGGCGCTCCCTTTCGATGTTGTTTATTATGTTGGTTTTGCAGACTACCATTTATCCGTTAGATGTATCGGCGGGCGAGTCATTCTTTCGGCCCATTAACCAAATGAAAATCTGCCAACTAAAAAATTCTGTTTACTGCAGCAAAGTAGTATCGATCAGGACTTTTTCAAAGTATTAGTATTTCAAAGTATTAGTAATACTTTTCAATTAGTAATACTTTTCAATTAGTAATACTTTTCAAAGTATTTTTAGTATCGATTCGGACTTTTTCAAATAAGGCGCCACTTCAAGCAAAATTGGGCAACAGGTTAATTAGTGTTTTTCGAACATAAAATTGGGGATTAGAAAAACACTCGTTATGAATAGAGTTCGTACCTTTTTACTCCGCTTTTAGCAGTGTAAAAACTCTTGTAAAATCCATCTAATCTGTCAGAAATCTTGGACTTGAACCTCAAACTCAGAACATACATCTTTCCCGCATGAAGACCTTTTTCCAACTCTATACAGAGCTGCTGGTATTTTTTGAACGCAACAATTCTTTCCACAACCAGTTCTTTCATCGATGAAATCTCCCCCGTAGAAGTCATGGAAACGTTTAAAATATCCAGAAGATCTCCTGAATGGAGAATGATAAATCTAGTTGCATTTTTAGAAAGCAGTGTAATCTTAACAATTCCGCTATATCGGAGTGTTGTTACGTTCACCCGCAAATCTAGTTTGTAAGTAAGCGGCTGGACGTCCGTTGGTAAGCGCTCGTCTCTATGCGGAAATTTCTCAATGTTGTCGACAATTTGAAACTCTACCCCCTCCTCCCTGGTACGGTGCTTGGACAGCTCTCGCGCATCCTCAGTAAAGTAAGGCTGGAAATCCTGTTTGGTTAACAATGCAACGAGAACCACCGCCAAGACCAGCAAAAGAAAGAGAATTGAAACCGTGAAGAGTAATCTGTGATTCAGTTTGTTTGTCTTAGAATGAAGGGAAAACAGCTTTTGACCCCTGCTATGATTGAAATCATCGTCATCTTTTTCCATTAGGCTATTGTCTGCTTTCCAAAATGTCAGCTGAAATCCAAAACAGAAAGCAGTTAAGATAAACAAAGATGGATAGTAACTTTCGTGCTGGGACAGATTTGCTTGAAGAGGTGCAGTCGTAGTGAAGTTTTCCGGCTTCACGGATGGAAGCCAATTCTGTGGAAGCGCATAGAACTTTATTTTCATTAGGCCATTATACAGTTGTCTTCGCAGTGACCTGACCAATGAATGACAGCGATGCTGGAAGTTACCTTGTTAAGACACAGACTTTACAGCTTTTTATGTGAATCACGCTGTTTTAACTGTTCTAATTCTAACTAGTTAGCAATGTTTACGAAAGGAAAAGCAGCGATGTTTGTATCACGCTCCAGCCTTTCATTGAAAGGCCAGGTAACTGAACATTTAACTGAAAACTGGTTATTTCAAACATACCACGTTTATATATTTGCGTCTGACCTCAGTGAGAACTACCCTTACGCAAGGTTCCAGAAGGAATGCGGAACTACAGTGGAACCCAGCCAAGCGCTCACTTCGTTGATGTGACCACCTCGTTATAAATAATAATGCGTGATTGTCGTTTTCGAGAGGTGGCCGCTGTAGTGAGCCTTCACTCAAGTGCTTGATGTGTGGATCTCCGGTCGGTACGCACTGATGGCCATATAAATGGGATTTGATTAAAAATTCACACTTTTTTCTCTCTTATTTGCAAGCTTCGATCTCTTACAAGCTCCGGGCTGAATTTATTTATTTATTCCACATTCAAACTCGTGATAATTCTCTCAGTTCTTTCAATGTCTATCTAGATTTTCCAAAATTGCATTTTTCTGCTCTGTTGAGAAATGTGGAATGGAGATAAATTTACCTGTAACAAAAACACCTGTCACAACGACAAGTTAAAATAAAAAAGAAAATAAAATCCTTGACTGATTCTCCTAGAATAAAATAATCGTAAAACAGTTCTTTCGGGCAATTTTCTCACAGAAAAGGATAAGATTAATGTTGCTCGGATGGCGTCTTGATATCTTTTAGTTCACACTACGCAGCCGGATGTCCCCCACCATCATAATCACTAAAAGTCAGTCAAAAGGAGTCTTCCATACCCTCACCTCTTGTAAGTTGGAATTTTTCCTTATCACATCACCATTTAAATGTGCATGGCAACTAGAATCTTTTGGCTAAAAGTCGCCCTTAGATCACAGTAATACCTCCAGAATATGTAGTTCCTGGCAATGAAATCATTAACTTTCGATTCATGGTGAGCCCGCGATCCTCCATGGGATTAAATGAAGTACCTATGTAAAAATGATGTAAAAATATTAATTTCATTACTGTTTACAGCTTTTTTTGTTTGTTTGTTTTTTGTTTTTGCTGATTCTCTGTTGATTCCTTTTCGGTACCAAAATGAACTCTTGCCTTGCTAGTCTACTTCTGCCTTTTTCCTTTCTTTTTCTGCTTTTAAGTCAATCGCTGGCCTCCGAAATTGAAAGCATTTCCTCGGAAATCAAATGGGATCCTCGAGGCTACGTGTTCTACTGTCCATGCATGGGTGAGTTGGATGGCTAGTGGTGTAAAATCGCAGCAACTCTGTATGGCTTTATTGTTTCATTTTTGTCAGTACAGGGAATCCGTAGCCTGATGAAAGTGATCTCTCTGTTTCATAATTGCAGGAATATAATACATACTCGTGCTGTTCTCCCTATTTAAAGCCCCACCAGAGCCACTGGTTTGCAAAATTAAACAAGAGATAGTGTTTTAAAACATAATTATTTCATTCTCAAAACATTGCTCTCAACTGGATTCTTTGACCATCAGAATGACCCTTCACTGTTATTTTATCTTCAAATGATCTATATTTCATTTATGCAGGACGATTTGGAAATCAGGCAGAACATTTTCTAGGAGCAATAGCATTTGCCAAGGCTCTTGATAGAACGCTTATTCTTCCACCATGGAGAACATATGTAAGTACATAAAAGCTCCTACAGCTGTCTTCCTGGGCTCAGTCGTTCAAAGCCCAATGGGCCCAATCACGGTTTAAGCCGCCATCTTGACAGGTAGCCAAAGCGTAAATAATTTGCGGTATTTGTATGGTGATCCGATGTCAAGAAATATTCCTTAAACGTCAGCTCAGAATAATTTATGAATTGCGAACTTAAGAAGGGCACAGGAAAATTTTGACCAATTGTTAGGGACTAATCTTCACTAGACGTTGCCCGGTAGCATTTCCAAGTTTTCCATATATTTGTTTGTAATTTTTTTTAGCGGGAATTTTCAGTCGGCGTGAAAACTGTGGGAAAAATTACAGACAAATATATGGAAATTCGAAAACGCCACTGGGCAACTTCAAGCAAAGGTTGGTCCCCAAAAATTGGTCAATATAATCCTTTGCCCTGTACTTTTGGTTTGCAATTCAACATTTTTTCTGAGGTAATATTTTACGAAAATTAGGTGACATCAGATCCCCATACAAAGACTGTAAATTCTTTACGCTTAGCCTACCCATCAAGATGGTGGCTTAAACCGTGATAAGGTCTATTAGCACTAATCAAGGTTAACTACCAAGGTAACATATTGCTTTTGGCCACAGTTAACCCAGGATTAGCACTAATCAGGCTTCAAACAACTTGGCCCTGATGATTAAACTCAGGTCATCTTAGAATAAAACCCATTTTCATTGGGTTTTAAGGGAATGTGACATGTGGCAAGTCTTTGGAATTCATTTTAGAATTCACTGTGCAATATTTTACCAAAAAAGGAGCAAGAACCATGCATTGCTGGGAACAGGAATTGGGGCCGAGTTGTTTGAAGCAAGGTTAGTGCTAATATGGGTTAAATATCGTGACAACCTATGGGTTTTAATTGGACTTAACCCAGGATTAGCGCTAAGCATGCTTCGAACAACCTGGCCCAGGACTAAAGGGCTTGGGAGGTGTGATGTTTACACCCAACCCCCTGCCCCCCC
>BLFK01000078.1:2057863-2078822 GCA_014634185.1 Astreopora myriophthalma | reverse complement strand
GATGTTGGATTGCAAGATTATTGAATACAGCTGTTTCGAGAAGAGTTGTCCAACTAACAAGTATCAAAGCATATGAGCCAGTGCCAAAAGGTATTATAATTGGACCACTAATGCAAAATTGGAGTCGCATGAAAATGACAGGAGAGATAATGAAGTAAAAAAGGCTGCATATCAACATGATTAAATATCTCCTCACTAGAAATTCATTTCCGAATTAATCTCGTTTTCTTTCTGTATTTCCCAACAGAAAAATATCCCTTTTTCTGAATTTTTTCAAGTTGAACCCCTGCAATCCTATCATCGAGTAATTCTAGCTGAAGATTTTATGAAGCACTTAGCAGCTTTGCACTGGCCTAAAGGAGAGAGGCGTGGCTACTGCTGGCTTCCATCAGGTTCCAGTGCTAAGTGTGTGATGAAGGTAGGAACAGGAGAAGTGATGATGTGTTTGTGTGTGAGAGAAGGAATGGCATAATGCAGGGCAACTTGCATGGGCAACTTTAATTAAGGCCTGAAGTTCAAGTTCAAGTTCATTTTATTCACAGTTATTCAATTACAATAAAACAATAATAAGGATAAAAAGAAGTAAAAACAGAGCTAACTATACATTGAATTAAACATAACAAAGGGAAAAAGTGTGTAACAGCCAAAGGAGCCAAGCTTTCGAGTTGGCTACTACCACAGAGCGGAAATTACTCTTGGCCACCATTGGTCTTTTTTTTTTAAAGTTACTGTACAAAATAGATCCTTGTAGACTGTTTGTGGGACATTTAATGCACTATTTGACAGCACTACCCCCCCCCCCTCTCCTCTTTTAGCTGTGCCACCTACTGGGATCAACACATCTGGTCAAAATTTGTTAAAAGTCCAAGATTGAACGTTTCACAAATTCTTCATCACACATCCACCTTATGCAGGATATGACACGAACTCACAACAGACCAGCACCCAGATGGCTTGATATCTCAGTTGTTAGAGCAGCGTGCAGCACATTTGCACGGCCATGGATTCAAGTCCTGTTCAAGTCTGGATTTTTTTAGGCTTCCTTGCAACTGATGTAGTTGCTACTGTAACTGTGACGATCATAGCCTTCTTCGAGAGATACGAGGCTTGGTAAATTCCGTTTGTCATATTGGATGATATAGTGGTGGATCTGGGATGAGTGACAAAGCGAGGGGGAGGTGGTAGGGGAGGGAAGGTGAGAAAAACAGTTTCTCTCTCCTACCCCCACCCCCTCGCTTTGTCACTTATCCCAGATCTTCCACCCGTCCAATATGACAACCAAATTTGCTGCGCTGAAACACAGTCTACAACTTGCAAGCAGGCTATGATGATCAATCTCAAGTTTCAAAACGAAGAAAAGATTGGCAAGAACATTTTAGGATGAGCCAGTGGTGCTTAGCTTAAAAAAGGCTAGGGAGCATTGCCAGTATTATGTCATGGGAACTCAGTTACCTTTCTTCTTCCCTCTAGTTTCTGCCATGGAACTTTAGAATCGTCAATCTAAGTATTGTTTTCTAATTAAGGAAGGAAACCCCTTTAAACCATTTTGGGACGAGCTAGAGGTTGATTTTGATGAGAAGATTGTCTACCATCTTGGAATTCATGTTCAGGATCCTTATGAGAGAGATCAGTGGAAAAAGGAGTATGTCTTCTCTTTGTTCTTACACTTGTAATTAACCCGTAAAAATTGTTCACCTTTTCCCCTTGTTTCAACTGCTACAATGCACTTTCTCAACAGTCTTGTCGAGATGTCTTGAAACCCAGTCATTGCTTAATTTGACCTGAGAAAGAATAATTCAATGAGAAAAACAAGAGAGAAATATTCCTCGAGCCCTGTGATAAGCATATTTATTATATAACTGAGAAAATTACTTTATTATGATTGGCTGAGAGCAGGCAAATTTATCATTAATTATTAATTTGCACTGCAATGCAAATTAATGTTGCCATGGCAACGGATGTGACATGATGCCGGCGGTAATTTTCGAAACAATCGACATGGCCGATCGTTTTCCTTCCTTCGCGGCAGTGTTAGTAGAACTTAAACAGACAACAGAACTCAAACTTAAACGGACAACAGACAACAAAAGCTAACACAACCAAATATATCACCAATTGGCTGAGTGTTTGGAAAAACTGGGCAGAATTACGAGCAAGTAACGTAAAAGTAGCTTAGGACCAGAGGCGTATTCTGCATGTGAACTCGATAAAGTTTTGCAAGGTGCGCGCTCGTAATTTTCTCAGTCATATGGTAAATGAGTAATCGTTTGAAAGCGCGAGCAATTAAGGAACTACCAAAGATATTCAAAATTCTTTCAAATTGCAGTCGCCTAAGGGCTCGTGCAATTTTGAGAGAATTTCCAAATATCACTCGTAGTGTAAATCCTTTATTGCGCTCGCATTCATACGGTTACCTATACTAATCACCGCCGCAGAAAAGAAATCTTTCTGATAAGGAGACACGCTTAAGATCTCAACCACTGACTCAAAAGGTGGATTGTAATCCAGAGTGGGATTTATGTAGGTGACGTCAACGATCTTTGGCCGATTGGCTACGAGCCGGTCTTGGTTGTGGAGCGTATAAATTGTTTTGTCTTGTTCGTCAGATTTCCTCCATCAGAGCACCCTGTTCTCGCCTTCAGAGGTGCTCCCGCAAGTTTTCCGGTTGAGGAGCAGAATCGCCAAGCGCATGCTTTTCTTAAGTGGTCTGACAAGATTAACAAAGAGGTGGACGAATATATTCAGAATACTTTGCCACAAGGAGCGTTTGTTGCGATTCACCTGCGCAATGGAATCGACTGGGTGAGAAATTCATACATTTACTATTTGCACGCAAATCGTGTATCAGACGCGATGACATCAAAATCAACGCTTTTATTTACCGTAGCTCTTTATTTGTTCAACCAATAAGAATATGAAGGCCAACGTTTTGGGCCTCAGTTGTAAGTCAAATGCAAAAGTGATGCAAATTCGAGTAAAATAGAGCATTTACTGAAGCCTAAAAACTAGAGCAGCTGCTACACCCGGCAGACGCTAGTCTGGTCGAGCGAACTACTTCTCTATTCCGGCTCGAAAACCGGTCTAAAATTCTACATACACCCTCCATCTTTTAGCTCATAATAAATAAGTTTATGTTGTGCATGCGACCTTTTCTTCTTTCTTATTTGCAAGAGAAATGCTTGTGAGCACGCGGAGGGTATACCCCAGTTTATGGCTTCTCCACAGTGCCTCGGATATTCGCGATACAGAACTGTCACAAGAAATCTTTGTTTACCGCCCAAGGAGGACATCCTTAATCGCACGGAGGAAGCTGCGAGAAAACATGGTGCCAAGGCTGTGTTTGTAGCCACTGATAATGACCCGATGTTGAACGAGTTGAGGTTCAGGCTTAGAGGGCTGAATGTAAGAATGCCTTCTCGAAATATACCGTAATATTCCACAAACAAGGTTAAGCCTCACATTGAAGAGTTGCGCAAAATTGTGCGGTTCCTCTGTCGCATGTAGGAATTTTGGACTCCGAGCTACCTCCGTGGATAAATCGGTTTTTCTTTTGTTTTTCTTTCGACCGATTACTTTCCGTTGGAGTGCCCGGAAGCCTCGAAATTGACGTTTTCCTCCTTTTGGTTTGTTTTGTTTTTTTTTTGTGCATAAACAGCGTTGATCATGAATTGAATTTTTCGACGTCCCGCGGCAATCACTAAAGGTTCTTTATTGAGGGGAAACCCTGCTTTGCGACCAACGCGTTTAGAGTACCCCCAATACGCCACTTCCGAATTCACTTCAGCCTCTTTTTCAAAGCGAGTGTAAGCGCGAAGTCTTTCTTGTGAAAATGAGTTGTTATTCATATGCAAAGTGAACTAACCACCGTCACAAGTTTTTTGTCTAAGCCACGACGACTGGGAATCGTTATAGGCAAATAACTCCGACCTTCGGGCGAGTGATGGGCCCGCTCCCGAACGCTTGGTTTCGAAAAGAAATTAGTTTTCTCGGTTCCTCGTCTCTACAGGCCACATTTTTGGTCCAAAGGCTAGAGCGCGGTCCCGAGAAGTTCTTAGACCCACCACTGCTACAGCACGCAGTGGCCTATCGAAAGCCTTCTGTAATTGAATCTTAAGTATAAACTTTTCTATTCAATCTTGTTTCAGGTCCAAGTTTTCCATCTCAATCCGTGGCTACCTCAGCTAGACCTTGCCATTCTCGGCAGAGCAGACCATTTCATTGGCAACTGTGTCTCGTCGTTTTCTTCATTTGTTAAACGCGAAAGAGACTTTAATAGCAAATCGTCTTCGTTCTTTTCTTTTGATGGCTAACGGATGCCGTTAACCTTTAAAACTGTTGGAAGCACAAATTAAATGGACATAGCAATTATTCAAAACAATACAATACAAAACAAAAACACAAATGGCACTGACATCGGAAGCTGCTTTTTGAGAAGTTCAATTCCCTCCGGTACATTTTTTTAGAAAAATGTGTTCTCTAAAGATCTAATGTAAATCCACAAATCCCAGGTAAAGCCCTGTTATTCCGTTCTTGAGAGCACATAGACTCTGGTGTTAATTTAGAAAACCTTCCAATTTGGGTCAGGGACAACACGTTTGTCGAAATGTGTTTTTTGGTGGGGGAGGGGGGTAGGGGGATCTGAATTTCCATTTACCACTCCGCTTTCTGTCCTCTTCACTCCCGTCTCCGATTACCCGCTCACATTTGTCAGTCCCTGCCCCACCGCCTCTTGTAGGAAATACTTAAACAAGACATGACCCCCTCCCCTTTTAAAATGTTTTGACGAACGTTACATTCCCATCTAGCCCTTTTCAGTCAGATACCACGCAGCTGTTTACAACCTGTAATTTCATTGGTTCTGGTTAGGACGCAGCTCTATTGTTTTTTAGGGTTAGGGTTCATCGCTTCTGTTGTTTCTTTGAATGCTTCGATTGTTTCCTGAGCCAATTCACTGACCCTTTTCAGTGATCCTGGTGAATTATACAACGGAACTAAGACATGAACGATTGCCCCCCCCCCCACCCCCAATGGGAGACCACTTGACTGAAGAAGGCCTACTGAGCCAACCTCGTTCCCAGGGCTTTTCTCCTGCCGACGCCCCCTCCTCGGCGGAGAAAAGCCCTGGGAACGAGGTTGAACCCTCACAACACTGAAGCAGCCAAAATATGGCAATGTAATATACCGCACGCATCCCATACAGGTCATGACGGTTTACAATTCTTTCTCTGGGGTGAGATCGGACGTCAGCCTGTAATAATCTCACTAAACTGGTTTTGGACCTCAAACCATATCTAGTTGGACGTGAGGTGCGCTGCTGGAACAAATGAACTGCTATATAGAGCAGTTTTCAATTGAATGTCGAAAGTAATTACACGATTGCTTTGGTTTTGGTTCGCTCTGTGATTGGATTAAAAACTTGTGCCGAACTTCTCAACCAATCAGATGCAAAACTAAATAAACCCGTCGTTTTTCTCACGCTTAGCGCCAGCAGCCTTTACTTACTTTGAAGTAGTACTTTGCTTTTGGTTTTTCTAACACCCAATTAAAAACCGCTCTATTATGTTCCACTGTGCTCTTGACGACAACAGTATATGAAAGGAAATAACTTGTTTACAGCAC
This sequence comes from Astreopora myriophthalma, assembly GCA_014634185.1. Taxonomy (NCBI): domain Eukaryota; kingdom Metazoa; phylum Cnidaria; class Anthozoa; order Scleractinia; family Acroporidae; genus Astreopora; species Astreopora myriophthalma. The sequence goes on along the minus strand of BLFK01000078.1, from coordinate 2,073,203 downwards.
ACTCAAGAAACCAATACTAACGAAGAAACGATTTCGTACAGTTTACACAGTCACATAGACTAGAAATTGCGCTATGCCTTTACCATTTTATCATTTTTGGCAAATGCGCATGCGTAATATGGTTGTGGTTATTATTATTGTCATCTAACTAAAGTATAATAAGGACTTCATGCCTCCTTTACTGGCCTCGTTTTCTGTTGGATGAATGATATCAATAAACTGGAAATCCGCCCCTTTGTAGTGGTGCTCCAGTAGTTCAAAGTCGGCCAAAATCTCGTACATTCAGTGTATTTTAGCCGTGCTTTAGCCGTGTATTTTAGCCGTCAAACCGTGGAAATGTCCATTGCTGTGGAAGGCTGTATCGTGTCAAGGAAGGATCCTCTCTTGATCTTGTTCAATAAAATTTAGACAACTTAACAACAAATTTTACTGATACGCGTTCGCGATCAAGCCGTACAGCAACACATTCACTGTATTTATCTCCCCGAAAATAAAGAAAAAATCACACAAAAATTCCATCGGAATATGTTTTTTGCTGTTTTGGGGCTTAATTAATGTTACAGCTTGCGCGACTGGGGAGCGAGGTGGTGTGACTGTGACACTGGAACTGAACATCCCAGAAGGCACCTGGTACAGCATAATAGCGAGAAGGTAATGGCCGTGCATGTCGTTGTTATCCCAGTTCAGGTAAGTGACGGTTTTTTTGACTGCCAATTCACGTTTAGGCGCTAAAGCTTCTGGTGATGGATTCTTTTACCACTTTGGGAAAACTAGGCTGCGAATTTGCGAGACACGCGGAAGAAACACAACGTGCATTGTGAACCAGCACTGGAGCACGTGCGATACGAAATTTTGAGCCACATATAAGCTTAAGCTAACTGTATTCAGGCATCCACTCTTTACCGTGATATATTTGTTTTAAAGAACCCCGATAAGGAGGACTGAAAGTTAAAAAGTGTGGTTTTATTCGGTACGGTACTGGGATTCTTTGTGTGCGCTGCCCTGTTTGTAGCAAAACCAACTTAGCAGCGTGGATAGTAGTGATTCATCCAGTTTTCGAACAACTTGGGCCTGAGCTAAAGGTCATTCGCCGGTATAAATAAAAGTCTTAAATGAAAGTCTGCACGGTGGTCTGTTCATCTAGAACATGAAAGAAATGCAATAAAAACCCCATGCCCGTTTTTACCTCATGGTATGATGTAAGTCATGCTATGGGGTTTAGGGTTTGGGCGCGAAATTCAATTAAAAATCACTCACTCACTTTGTTAGACATTAATTTATGCATTAAACCTGGATTAAACACTTTTTCTCCCCCTCCCCGACAAATTTACTTGCGCCAAAAATTCATACCATGAGGTTGCTCTAAGGAGCCTTTGATTATGCTTCGAGGTTGTAGTTCATACCTATTCCAGGGGACCCCCCAGACTGCCCTTGGAAGTACTGTTGATTTTCAAGTTCCTAAGGGTTTCACATGAGCATATTACTTTCACTGGAATGATGAGGTAAAACTTTCGTTCTTCTGACGACAGGCATGAAAGATAGTTTTGTTGAACCTGACCAGTGAAGTAAAGCCACACCATATTTTCTGATAATGGAGTGCTCATTAACATGAATTGTTCAATGACAATTTGTGTAAACTGTAATTTCAGGGCCTCATAATATAATTGATATTAGTGATGCACTGTATCATTGAGGCTGAACTGGTGGAAAAGAAAAAAAGGTGAGAAGATACAGAAATATCCAGTTAAACATTGATAATTGCCTTGCAAATTTTCTTTTGCAGAAGTTAATTTTCAAAACCATACAACATATATTTTGCCTTTTCTCAACAATTGCAATTCTGCTTTAAATACACTTTAAAACTTAGTGAAATCAGCCGTCATTTGATCCACAACCAAGCTTGTGAGAGGCAAGGGTCTCTTCATGAAATTACATAATTCAAGTTTTCAAAAATTCTTTCAAGACTGGCATGGAAAGTGAGAGTAGTCTGTGGCATCTTTTCAGAAATAGACACATGCTTTTCACTATCTGTGCCATGGACCAAATGACTGAGCACTAGTTTTCTGAACTGGACAGAAAACTTGTCTTGAAATTTAACTGTTGTGAAAGAAAATATTTGGGGATTAGGTGCACTTTAAGGTTGCTGGGTGATTACGAGAGAATCATGTAGGCATTGCAAAACAAAGTTTTGCCATTGGATGTGAAGACCAATGGCTGGTTTTGAAAAAACTCACTGTTGATATTGATTAATAAAATATTACAGTTGGGTTGTTGACACTGAGTGATGAGACGTAGCAGAGGTTGACTGCCTGTCACTTGTGCAACAGTGCAGGGTGACTCATGCTCTTAAGTCGCTGACAGTGAGTTTACATCTAAATTCAAGGATTGACTAAGACAAAGTTGAGGTCCATAAAAATGCAAAAAAAAAAAAAAAATAAGGAGGCCAATATCCAGCCATCTTGACCAAACAAGCTGGGTCAATAAAGGATTTATTATATGGCTATACCTCTCTCTTCTCGTTTTCCGGAAGGCAAAACCGTTTTCATGCCTTCATATCACTTTTTGTTTTAATTTTAGTATTTCCCAAAACTCATCTGTTTTCTTTGTCTTGACCATTTTCTTCTGCCTTTTTCAACTTTGTAAGTCTGCTTTACACAATTTTTTATTCTTACACAGGAAACGGGTAGTCCCGAGCAAGCAAGATCGGCCCATCCTGCCAACTCGGGTATCCAATCAGAGCACAGAATTCGCTTCAGCTTGCTAGAGGTAGACTGGACCATTTTTTGAACAACTGTTTAAGAGCTTTGTTCTTTTTTGGCATGCTGTGATGGTATGAATTTCTTCGTCTGAATTTGTTTCATTCCATGGTGAAGACATTTTTGATACCATTTTGGCTGAGCATGCCCTTCTCATAAGAAGGAAATTGTCACAATCTTGTTTGCAATGTGATTTAAAGTTGTGTAATTAATTTTCAGAATAAAGAATGAGAGAGATGGTAAACACGTTTCCTCTAGCTCCACAGGTAAGGAACATTTACATTATGCATATTTATGAAATAAATCAGTTTGGTTCAGGTGTTAATGGCTTAAAAAACATAATTTGTGATTTTTTTTGCCCTTTTATTTTTAGTTTGTTTCCCTGGATGCATTCCCCTTGTTTGATCATATCCTGTTGCAATGATGATAAATTAAAAATGTGTCCTGAATATACTGTGTGGTTCCAGAAACGAGCTTTTTAAATCTGAGCAACACAGGTGGTCATGTCTTGTGTTTATTACTTTAGAATGTGCATGGTTTATGTACAATCATACAATTTTTTTGTTATGCATACAAGTAATAATTTAATAATGTAAATTAAAATGAAATTAAACTTTTGGTGTCATTATTTCAACGTTTAGTGTGCGGGTGTCAATGAAATATGAGACATCACTGTGACAACAAGTGGCCATAAAGAAATCAAGCTTTCAGTGACTACATGTACTTGCATGATTGGTAAGTTATCGCTATTCTTATCCTTTCCATTAACTGTCCATGCTAATTAATCTATCCCTCTGCAACCTTACGAAATTTCTTTGTATGTCCAGGTGATGATGTGCTAAGCAAAGCAGGGTGTTGAAACCCTGCCTGTAGCTCAGGTGTGATGACAAACCAAGCACAGGGGCCATCTGATGGATGTCAACTGTTTTCTCCCCTTGACTGCATTTGATGAAAATAGCCAAAAATAAAAAGGACTGTCTACTGAGTGGTCATTCTAATGATCAGTTGTCAATCAACTGCTATAACATAAACAATTGTGCATGTCCAACAATTTGTCTTTTCTGTAATGTATTATGAACAAAGCCAGCTCATTTTGGTTAAGAAATAATGTTCTTACGTTCTTACTGAGAATTTTGAAGGACTTTAATATATAATAATTACATACAATAGATGTGTGATGTGTGTATTTTGGAGGAAGCCAAATGTGTCCAGAGTTGAAAAGCATGTCAGCATCTACCTTGTGAGCATGTTAAATGCATGTTAATACCTTGAATCATGGTGGTTTTATTCAAATTCCCAGTGACCAATTTTAATACTGGTGCATCAAACTCGGTGGTGAGCCTCACTACATTAGGCTTCAAACCTTTGTAAATGCCCCTTACCTTGTACCTGATCATCCTTCTCAGTTGTAAAATCCTTTAGAAAATAGCTCAAGGAAAATATGCACGCTGATTGGTTAATAATCGTGTTTCTATAACTCAATAGAAACACAAAGAAAATGTCGTAGTCACGGGCAAGAGTCACAGCATTCCCGTGTGTGCTGACGTGTAAATTGCGTGGTGTAGAGAATCTACGTTTTGCTGATAAATAAAACTATCAAGTTTTCTTCATTTTTGTTATTTTCCTTGGGCTATTTTCTAAAAGAAATAGAAAACGTTTTCTTTGTGTTTCTATCGAGTTATAGAAACACTCGTGAAAGTTTGGGAGAACTCGAAAAAGCTGTCGAAACACTCGCCTCCGGCTCGTGTTCCCACAGCATTTCTCGTTCTCCCAAACCTCCACTCGTGTTTCTATTAAACAATTAGATTATGAGCTCGAAATTTCTATCACGCATAGAAATCGAGAGCGAATAATCTAATTGTTTTAGTATAAATCTACTAGTCATTCAAAACTAAACAATTATCTATATCCTCATCACAGACACTTCGAAACACTTTGAAAACGCGACGAAGTGGCCGCCATTTTGTTGAAAACCGCTACTCGCTATCTATCACAGAATAGATAGCGAGTAGCGTAGCCGATCAGAGAACGGCATTTGTGATAGAACGCTAGTAGACTCATACTAAAACTCGATAGAAACATGGAAAATGTTTTCTATTTCTTAATTACCACATACTTCTCCAAGGTACTGGGGCCCAGGAGAATTAATTTTCTGAATAGCTTCATGTAACCCATGCTTTTCTGTCTAAGAAATGTGGGCCAAAAGCTTGTTTTTACACTTTTCTTTTTTCAGAAATTGTGGGTAAAAGATTTGCAGTCAGAAGTCTGCATTTGCCTCTAATGCCACCTCACCGTTGTTGTTTTATCTCTTATTGCTGTAAAATAATTGAAATCATTTAAAATAGTGGTTTTTAATAATTCGAGTGTCGTAAAACAAACATACAACGAAGTTATTATGGAGCCAACCACGTTCTGAAGAAAATGCAACTTTCAGCCAACCACATATTGAGGCATTTCTCAACTTGGTTTTAATAGCCAGTCAAGCTCAAAGCAAGTAGGTAGGTTGCACCAAGTGCAGGAAAATGAGTGTGACAAGTTGCAATTGGTTTTAGCTTTATCTGATTGGTTGAAAAGTTCACCAGTTATTTTTGTCGCGCTCCCGAATCAGTTCTTGGTTAGGGTCGGGATACGCCGCTTCAACCAAGTGCCATGAGTCTAGTATTCACTGAACATTTATTCAACATATCCTCTCATGACATGTGGTGGGAAAACTACAATCGCAATAATCAAATATACAATCAGCTACGGAGAAAAGGCTAAGCGAAACAAAACGAAACAATTACTTACGCTGTCCAACTCCTAGCTCGGTTGGGTAAGGGAAAATCTGAATTATTGTACAATAAATGGTCTTGATAGACGTTCCAGTGATACTCCGAAGCAAGCCTGAGGTGTAGCCCACATGGAGGCTCTGATTACGTACTAATATTTGTTAGTAGGTTAGTAATTGGTTAGATAAAAGAACGGAAATAGCGTGAGCTGCGTTACACTTTTATCTAATCATAGAGCAAACTAGCCAGAATTTCAGCTGCCTCCTCTGCTTTCTAAGTTATTCTGTGATGAGTAATAGCGAGCAGAGGTGGCAGCTGAAATTCAGACTAAGAGCAAACCAAAACTAAAGAAATGGCATATTTACTTCCAACACTTATTTTTTTACACTTCTGTAATGGATGGCATGCATGAAATCAGTCATTTACAGGTATCCTCCAAGGGGATAATACCAGTATCTAGAAAATGACAAGGCACTTGTATTTGTGGTGTATTTTGAAAGTTTATTCTTCCATTTTGTTGCCGGCAACATGTTCTGCAATAAATTATTTACAAACTGGGTAGCAAATTCATTTCAAGTTAAACTGAGACAAAATTTGCAAACAACTGGGTGCATTATTACATTAAAAAAAATCCTGAAAAGTAATCCAATTTCCCTTGACTTATATACAGTAAAACCTTATTATGATAACTGCATTCCTCTTCCATACCTTATTCTGAGTACAAAGAAATGCTGTGCAGTAAAAAAGAAATAAGTAGCTTGTTTGATATTATGGTGCGCTGGCTCCAAGGCTTCCAAAGAACAAACATTAATTTACTCGTAAAAGAATTATACTACTTGTGAAATTCAAAACATTAACAACCTTTCCTTTCCTTGTTCATTCTTAGAATCTGATATTATTTTTCCTTGTATCTTTGCAACACCCAATTTAATAGAAGTTTACTCTACCTTTTTTAATAATTAAAACAATTATTGTTATAAACCTATACACAGTAAAAAATATTTAATTATTGTAATTGACAACTATAGTATAGACTGAAGTAGATGCTAATATTAGGCCTAATAACATAGTGACCAAAATTCATGGTTAGATTCCTAAGGGTGAAGACTGCTGTTCTCTATTGACAATGAAATACCACTACTCTCATTCCATTGTACCAACTTGCCACTCACCTTGCCATTAGGCAGGTTTAATGGCCCTGAATTGGTGTAAAAACAAATTTCATTACCTCAGAGTATTTCCTGGTAACCATTTAATGACCAAAGCTAACCTCAAGAGGACTCTAGAAAAAAGATGGGAGGATCCCAGATTTGATCCTACAACTACGGGACTCACTGAGGATAAGCCCTTTGTGAGACCTGGTCATATGCCACTTAGCGACACCATTCTGGGTCAACCCCAGGAGTGCTTGCTTTGTTGCAAAATTTCCTTTAAAGAAAAAAAGCACTGGTATTTTCTCTCTTTGAATTTGATTACACAGTGAGTATCTACATGTACAAGCTTTTGTTTACAACAATGCTGGAAGGATTGCAATCCAGCAACCTAATAACATTGTAAACAAAAGGTATCTGAGCATGTGACTAGGTCCTGCAAAAGGCCTGTGAAAGTCCCAGCTAAACGATCCAAGATTGCATGTGAGCTGTGTTGGCCAGGGTGGCTAAATTATCAAATGTTTGTTCACAACACAAAATAATGGATGAAAATGTTTAGTTGTTTAGCAGGGGCTTAAGTCTACTTCCTGGTCAGAATCTGAACTGAGATTTTCCCTGGAACTTTATCCAAAGGGATTAATGCACACAAACATGTGAAGTTAGTAGGTGTTCCATCTGAGTGACTCATGCTGTTGTTGGGTCATAATTCAACTCTCTTTCTCTGAACCTCCTTTTTAGTTCATTCCACAGAAGTTTCCTCTCTTTGAGCACTCCCTTGAGAAGGCCTTTATTTTCCATAGCCCTTCGGGAGAGGTAAGGTAACACATCCTCTACTGGTCCAAATGGAATGTACTTGTAGACAGCATACCCCTCATTACCTGAGGCACAAAAAGAAAATGTTTGTATCAACCTGCTAACCTGCCTCCATGGCAGCCTGTCTTGAACATCTTTTGTACGTAAACAAAAGAAACCTTTTCTTCCTGAGCACAATTTATCAAGGCTACATTTATCTGTGGTTTTTTCCAGGGTTAGTTTCTTGACAACAAAGAACAAATGGACCAGAGAAAAACGAACAACAACAGAGAAATGATTTCTTGGGTACTAATGGCCACCTGACAAAGCTGAGCCACTTTTGAGTGACATTTTTCCCCCAAGAAATCCACCACCAGTACTAAGGCCATTTTTGGCCTGGTATCTTCAATTGATTGGTCATATTTTCAAATACTCTGATAACTAGTCAGGCACTTGTAAGAAAACTTTGTTGCTCACTTACCCAATGTAAAAGAGATTGGATCAGACATTCCTAAAAGCTGTCCAAAGAAGACCTTCCTTTCATTTGGCAAAATTCCTAACTCGTGCATCCTGCAAATTGCATGCGTAAACACAAACAAAAAACTTGTAATTAAGGGCCTGATTACATGAGCCGGGCTGGTCGGGTTTGCCGGGATGAGTTTCAGCCCGGTATTACACGAGGTAAACCAGCCCGGCTTGCGTTAAATTTAGAATATGTCCCGTGAAAAAAGATAACAAGAAGAAGTGGAGAGACGTTTGTCTTGCCGAATTGTTATTAAAATTCACCATTCTACAATTTAAAGAAGCCTTAAGGCTTGCTATCTCATATATCTTAAATTTAAGCACAAAAAAACGACTTTTGCTCTGAAGTGGAATAATGTGGTTAGAAATCGCTGGCCTGGCTAACTGGGCTGTCCCGGTGAACGTGATTACATGGGAAAACCTCAGCCCGGTTAGCCGGGATCTCGGCTGAACAGGCTGGCCCGGTTGTCATGTAATCCCGAAGTTCATTTTTGTTGCGTTTAACAAACGTGCCGAGATCCCAGCAAACTGACACCAGCCTGGCTCATTTAATCAGGCCTCACTTGTCGGCTGAATGATCAGTGCAATGAACCCTGTTAGCTTCCCCCACAAGTAAAATAAAGTCACTACTGTAGCTCCATCAGTTCTGTAGCTTGTGCCAATGGAAGCTGATGGTACACATCCCTTCATACCCCTTCCTCTGTCAGTGCTATTTACTGGATACGTGTTTAATGATTAAAAGCTACATCTCCAGGGATCAGAGAAAGATAAAACAGACAACATGCCAATTCCCATATGCTGTACCTCTTAACGGCCATCTGTATTGAATTCTCATTGTGAGTTGCAACCAGTACATTAGCATGTCCTCTTTTGGTCTCCTCCAGCACAGCATTTGTGACCTCATCAAAGCACTTGCTTGTTGCCCTGTAGCTGGGGTGAATGGGGTCTTCATAACCCAACATTTTTGCTCTTAGCCTTTCTTGTTCCATGTAAGCTCCTCTGACTAGTTTTGCCCCAAACATGTAACCTTCTCGTCTTGACAGTTCCATGTCTGTCTGGATTTTAGAGTAGGTGTCCTAAATGACAAACAGTAGTACACAAAGAAAAACTGAGCAAAATAGTTATTACAAAACTTGGGTATTTATACAGTTGAACTGCCACTTGCCTCTGGTTAGCCCAGTGGCATAAGGCAGCCGCTGGTTGACTGGTAGGTCATGAACCAACGTACACTTAAGGTCTTAAAAAATACCGGTAACTAAGGTGCCACTTCTGATTTGACAATTACTGGAAATGGTAAGATATTATAGTCTTCCTGCACAAGGATGATACACTGTTGTTCATTTCTAAGTCACAATACTTCAATGGTCATAAGCTTCCGGGATGTTAAAGAGGACAGACCAATTGTTCACCGAGAGTTGGCAGACAGCCTGCGGTAAAGTGGTCTGGCCTTTGTGGTATATCAATTAATAAAAATAAGCACTCAGAGATAACTTATTAGCTTACTCAAACTGCTCTTAAATCCAAGGGTAAATAAATATTTAAGGTAATGATACAGTAAAATTGGAATTTGTTTCTTTTACTGTGTTGAGCATATACTGGACTAATTCAAGAATTGCATTGGTTGGGTGATAATTTGGCAAAAAAAAAAGTCTTGGCTGATCTTCCCCAATGAATCAGGAACAAATTGAAGCAATGATAAAATAATAAATTGCACCCTGCTTACAGGATGTTTCTTGCAATTAATCTGTTGTGTTTTACCAGTATGGTACTAGTCTTAAGTTGTCATTTTATGTTGTTGTTGCTACAGTAACTACAACACCTTTTTTACCTTTAAATAGCACTGATATGTGTTGAGAACAAGTGGTGTGTCCTTGTTGAACTGTCTCATCAGCTCTAAAGTTAGATGTCTGATGGCAGGCTGAAAATATGTTTGCTCTGCATCCACCATAAGCCTCACTCCTCTTTCCACAGCATGCTAAAACAAACATAGGTTACTTTGAGAATAGATCAGACGACTTTTACGTAGCCCGATTCGGATGTAAACATGCACAAGGTTACTCTCACTGGTGGGTGGTGGACACCCAGCATTGTTCAAGCAATAGGTTGGCAAGGTGGGGAGGTGGGGGGGTGGGGGGGGGGCAGTTTGTACTAATTACACTATTGCCTTGGAATGCCTCCACAGTTTGGATTTTCTTTCGATGATAAATAGTCAGACATACCTTGGCAAGGGTGGATAGCCTATCTGACATGTTGTTCATTTGGTCAAGCTCTTCATCCTTGAGAACTGAAATGACTGGCTTTCCTGTTGTCTCCTGAAAATCAATGAAATGAGGAGGAAGGCCACATGTTTTTCAGTTTAACTGTCATTTGTAATTCTTAATAAAGAAAGGAAGATGACAGCACCAGAATACTGACACAAAAACCAATTTAATGGCTAACTTACATCTCCCTGAGGTTTGGCCTTGAAAAGCTGTGACAATTTTAGCTGTGGGGTGAGGAATTCATGCCACTCTATGACATCTATATGACTGTTAAATAAAAGATAAATAGTACATGACAGTGAGCTTAATACAAGGGCCTTTTTTTGTCCATTTTGTACACAAGATATTTGAATACTTTAAAACAAAATTTCACTTTTATTACCCAGATTTGTTGGTGTCAATCAAGTCAAATATTCTATTAGCTTCCTCAGGGCTCATCTCAACCTGCAAGCATACATTATTGAATTGTTTTTTGTTATAAATATTTTAAATTACCAGCACAATGTCTTCAGATTAACCCTTGTGGTAGGTATACAAATCTGAAATCTTTTAATCTAACTCAACTTCAGTTCCTTCTGGTATCATATATGCATTTACATCTTTCACAAAAGGAGAATAACAATTATTTATTTTAAAACATGGCTGTCTTTAATGATAAAATGCATAGTTGTTATAGAAATCCTAAATTTGTTATGTTAAAATGCAATTAACAAACTTAGTGGGTGATGCAAAACTTCATACCCCAAGTCTTTCAAGGCCTTTGAAGAACTTGTCTCTTGCGATGATGTTACCAATCTTGTCCATCTTCACAGAATCAGAGGCCAAGGAATCAAAGAAATATTGTGTCTGGTTCAAGATTTCAGCAATTCTCATCTGAAACAAAGTGAAGGATCATTTAATCCTCTCAAACTCATTAATAATTCATAAGCCCAAACAGAAGAAATCACTACTGTGAAGGAAATTTGAATATACAGAGTGAGCTCAGTCTATTAGCATAAAATTTTGGAAACTTTAAACTCAAATTTCTTTTAAAATACAGGTTCCTTTGAGAAGCAATATCTAACACTCAAAAGAGTGTTTAATCAGATATCCAAACACCTCGAATTTGGTTAAAAAACTCGGCCTTTGGCCTCGTTTTTCAACTTGCTTCTTGGTGTTTGGACATCTGATGAAACACTCTTTTTTGTGTTTGATATATTATTTCAAAGTTAACTGACGAATTGATCCTCACACTTGCTGGACAATTTAAGCAATTGTCTCATATGCACTTGAAAAATTCAAGTGACTCCAACGGGATTCGAACCCATGACCCCTGCGATGACGGTGCAGTGCTCTTACCAACTGATTCACTTGAATTTTTCAAGTGCATATGAGACAATTGCTTAAATTGTCCAGCAAGTGTGAGGATCATTTCGTCAGTTGATTTCTAAACCGCACTTCATAATCATTTCTTTTATTTCAAAGTTCTTGAATACAAATTATTAGTCTTTACTCTCTTTATAAAGCCTTGTTTCAGGAAGTCTTTAAGTGTGACATCTGTCAAATTTTAATTTGGACACCTGACTATGATTGAATCCTCAATAATGAGGTACATCTCTGATCAAGCTAGATACTTCAATTTTTATAATTATATAATTGTAAAAAACATGCTCAACTGGCAGCATTACCAATTAGCTATGCAGGTGCAACTTTTTTTTCCCCCTAGGGACTAGTCATTATTTAGAGAGTAGGAAGGTCACGTTCAAATTTGAACCCCCCTTTGAACACTTTTTGCTGGACCCTCAAAGTTTGTGTCCCCCTCTAAATAATGACTGGTCCTTATGTTTGATTGTTGAGTATTATTTTAATCACTCTGGATTGCTACAAAAGGTAACAATGAGATCACATATACCTCCAAGGGAAACTAGTTTTTTTTTACCGCTTATTTCTTGAAAACAAGAGGCAAATGGAAAAAAAAAAAAACAAACAACAGAGCAATGATTTCTTGGTGAACTGAAGACTGTATGCAAAATCTGAGCCACTTCAAAGCAACAGCTTTTTCAAGAAAGATTACAACATAGACCCTTTAATGCCCCCAGCGCTTCAATTGCTTCTTTGGTGGTGTCCTGCTTATAAGCAGATGATGTTCTTTCCTCTTTAAAATCTGTGTGAATGAAACTATTACTATTGCTTTGCATGGTAGATTTAAGTAAGTTTAGTCAACTGCCTGCTGTTCGTAACACAAAAAAGTCACATCTGATCGATGTCTGTTATATGTTTGGGTCCAGTTAGGAAAGTAAGGTTGATCGACTTACAAGTATTTGTGGTCTTCCCAAGGCTGTCACTTTGATGGCAGCAAAACCATCACTAGAGGCAGCACCTGAATTGAGGTTAGGAAAGAATGACAGACGATAGATAGTACATCACAGATAACCCTCTGTATGCTTCTGGACCCGGTTGTTCGAAAGCCGATTAACGCTAGCCCTCGATTAAAAAGTAACCGACGTGTCAATTTCGCCCTCTGAAAACACTTTCAAATAGTGGTTTTAGACTGAAGCAGAAGAAAAGTGTAAGTCAGAAACGACAAGCAAAAATCTTTAGGGAAAATCTTTGTGAATGGTAAATAAACTGGAATCAAAGTTCTCTTTGAACAACTGGGCCCTGGATGGTAAAAATGGCACATTTTGGAGAACCTTCCATCACTGCGTCCCACTTTGTATGTGGTTTGAATTTGTTGGTTCTCTATGCTCTGCTCAGAGAGTTTTTCTCCCTTTACTTCAGTTTTCCCCCCTCCTCCAAAACCAACATTTGATTTGATTTGCAGCATCCCCAATTAGTGCTTCTGTACTTAATGACAATAACAAGAGCAATAACTATAATAATAATAATAATAATAATAATAATGATAACGATTTATAGCCATAATAAAAGAGCATCATCCTTTTGGAGATAAAACAGTTCGTACCTGCTGCATCAATACATTTCAGAAATGTTTCCATTCGTTTGTTGCACTCTTCTTCACCTTCATAAAAATATGTCCTGGCACCATAAACTCCCTTTCTTCTATCAGCAAATTCTATGTGGGGTTTATATCGGGCATATTCATCAGCAGGATCAGACGATTCATCAGAATTCTTGGCCATGTGACTGTTGGTTTCACTTTCAGACAAGTCTTCCTCCACTGAGTAGTCAAGAATGGCTCCCACACCAAATTTTTCCAGACATTTTATGACTGGTTTTATTCCTTCCTGGTCTTCTCCAGCCACAAAATGGCCATAAAAAGTTCCTTTCATCAATGTCCTAAACAACCGCTTGCCGAGAATCTTTTGCCCAAGGTTCAGCAGCTATACAAAGAAAAGAGTATCTTAATTAGCCTTTTGCTGGTACTGACCATGAGAAGACCAAATTTTCTGTTGAATAAGACTGGAGCTTGGATTTTCTATCCAAAGAAATGTAAGACCATTTTTTTCAATTGAGTATCAAACGTAATTACTTGATTAGTTTGGTTTTGGATTGCTCTGTGGTTGGGCGAAAAAGCTTGCACAATCAAATGCAATCAAATCAGGTGCTAATTATAAAGCTAAAACCAACTGCGACTTAGTCGCTCTCATTTCCCCATACATGGTGCGGTCTGAGGTTACTCATTCTGCATTCTGATTGGTCAGTAAAGTAAGTTAGTTTTGGCTGAGGGGTGTATTTTCCTTCAGAACGCGATTGGCTGTGTAAATATTGTGGTTTTGGTTTATGATGCTCAATCTGAAACGGCTCCAAATAATAATATTTTTGTTGAGTACATTACAATCCTGCAAGTCCAGACCTGTTCCCCACTGGTTTTCTCTAGTTCAATTGTTTAGTCAGGTCACATCTTAGAATTCATCATTTAATTAAAATTTCCCACTACTTTGAACTCACTTTATGTAAATCAATTTTAACAGAGAAGCTGTAATAAATATGTTTGTTCCGTATTCGAAAAGGCAACTTTAGCTTTATTTTAATATTCACGCCAAAAGGAATTCATTTAACCATCCACATGCAACTCGTACAAACACTATTTGGCAGAATCAACGAATTTCGATCCAGATTTCCTTTTAGTGATACAGGAAGCGGCGGAACGAAATGTCCATGTCTTTCAAATCAAATAAATCGGCTTAGTCCATTCTCCCAGCGTTTATTGCAGACTGGATGGCATGTACGAAGATCGTCTTGTCTTCAAGAAACAACCATAATTTCTTAACTTGATAATGAACTGAAACTATAATTCAAGACTGTGACGGTCACGCGACCCGAGCGAACAGTTTGTAAACAAACAAACGCATGTATGTCACCACGAAACTGGCAAAGTTAGATTTTATGATCGAACCATAAACATTTTGCGTGGATATAGCGGTTGAGACACGCAGAAAACCAAGTAATTTAAAGTGGTGGTAAACGAGACCGACGAAAATCTTTGTCTGAGCCACGAATTTCTCAGAATGTTACGCAAGATGCCGAAGCTTCCGTAGATCAGCTGGAAGAACGTTTCACTATGACGTAACAACTTCTGAAGCCGCTTACCTCTTTATTTTTGTTGACAAGAAAATCGAAGGAGCACAATCTGAAGACTGCCAAGGCTCGGACAATTTCCCAACTTGTTTTTGATCGGTAGGCACTCTTTGTATCGTCAAAAGTGAACCCTGGAAAAGAGGCAGATCGACTTGATCGCGAACCAGAAGCGCACGATTGATCCATTTCTCCCGGCATCGCTTCCGCAACAGTATGAGTGCTCGCTCTTGATACAAGAAAAGATCGAGCAATTTTTCTTTCACTTCCATTGTAAAGAAATTTAAATTGTAGTGCCTTGTTGCACACTAATTTCCTCGCCATTGTGATGGTTAAAATAAAGCTGCTTGTATCTTGGCACGAGCCGCTTGCACAGCCCCGCGTGTCAATTCAAACATTGGTAGCGTGATTTTCGCGCGCGGAATTAAACCTGTTTTTCAGGTTTAACCCAGCCCTTCGCAAACTCGTTCACCTCTCTCATCCCCCACCACTCCCATTCCTCAGAAAAAATAATTAAATAAATAAAACAAAAATATAAAAAATAAAATGAAAAGCTGCATAATAATGATAAA
>BLFK01000078.1:2030363-2040363 GCA_014634185.1 Astreopora myriophthalma | reverse complement strand
TGAGCAGTGTTTGTCATTATCTGGCAAAACGTGGGTCTGAGTTAAACTGTGAAATAAGGAATTGTAGTGGCTTACCTCAAGGATTAGGCACTTTTTCTTTAACTCAAGTGGTCTCTGTGTTTTGAATCCAAATGACAGCCATTGTCTTCATCTTTTAGAAAATTACTTGCTGACAGTGAATGAAAAAAATGGAGATAAAAAATCTGGTGGATGCTCAAATAATATTATCAATGAAACATAAGTTTGGCCTAATGCACGTGTCAACATAAAATTATTGTTGGATAGAAATGATATGTACCCAAATTTAATAATGTCACAGTAATTATTATACCTAACATTATAAATGTTTAGTGTCCTTACCGTGATCTTATTCTACAAGTAGGATATTCATTAATTTATGTTTTTCCTGCTGTCTCCATCAGGAGAAGAATTATAGAGGATGAAGCAGAACCAATAGAGAGAGATATTGAGCATCTGAAAACAAAACTAACTAAGTTAAACAAAACAAAACTAAGTTAATAACTGATAGTTACCATTGTCAAATTTCTCCTTGTAATATAATATTTATGACTTTATAGGGTCTTACATCTACAGTGTAGATATTGTGAGAAGAAAGGAAATGATCACTTGATATTGAAACTTAAATTATTTTGCCCAAAAATGTAAACCAATTAAAATATTGTTTTACAACATGTACATGTACTGTAGGGAAAATGCCGAACTTGAAGTTCATGCAACCCTTGGTGATTCAAGAGACATCCTTAGGAAGCAGGGCAAACTATAGATACGGTGAAGCATTTTGTCTTTTCATTATTTTTATTCACAAACTGGGTAATTATCCAGGGTTTCATTAAGGGCCAAGCACTATGCCAATTAATTCACTGGTTGTGAACACCACTTTCAATTGCAATAACTTTTCCTGGCTGCATTCATCTTCTCTACTTACTTACTTCCTTAAAAAGAAAAGCCTGCAAAAGCCTATGACCTATTGCATTAAGACTATCTTAATCATCATTATCATATTCATCAGACTGAGTTACATACATACATACATACATACTTTATTCATCCCAACTGGGCTTTTCAGAATAAAGAGACAATTAATACTATGTACAAGTAAATTAATTAACTAATTAACTAGGAAGTAAAATGACAATCAAACCGAAAATTAAAATGAAACAACAAAATGGAACAATTAAGTCACTACAAGTTTGAGATGAGGCTTCTCTTCAGGCAACGTTTAAAGTCCTGTAGTGTCGGTTTCAACTTAAGAGTAGAATTCAGTGAGTTCCAGAGTTTGACTGTCCTGAAATAAAAGGTTCTTTGCCCTGTGGCTGTTTTATACAAAGGAATATTTAGCATCTGGGAGTTCCTCGTTGTACGCTTGGTGATCATAGCTCTTTGAATATATTTAGAAAATAAAGACGCTGGTGCGCAACCTGACATACATTTAAAGGCCATTATTGCGTGGCGATAATACAACTGCTGTCTTACAGGTAGCCACTTTAAATCTTTAAGGATAGGGGAAATATGGTCGTATTTCCTTGAGTTGCTGACGATACGAGCCGCGAAGTTTTGTACAGCTTGGATCCTACTTAAGTTGTACTCGGAGGTGTTGCTCCAAACATTACAACAATAACATTTCTTTTAATGTACTGTAATACTGGTCGACGTACTAAATAATAGGCTCACCTGTACTTGTTGCTTTTCAGTTGCTAGTGTTTTCCACTTGGGGAGCAGGGTAGGTGCAGTGGCGACAGCACTCATGTCCCATCATTGTGTCGCAGGTTCGATTCCCGGACTCAGCGTCATACGTGGGTTGGGTTTGTTGGTTCTCTACTCTGCTCGGAGAGGTTTTTCTCCTAGTCTCCTCAAAAACCAACGTTAATTTGATTAGATCTGATTTGATATGGTTTGATTTGTAGTCTCCCCAATTAGGACAGCACTTGTGCTTAGCTATATTATGCTTAAGACTGAAGTAAAGTTATTATTATTTCTTGCTTTCATGTGTCTCACTTTTTCCTTTGTGTAGCTTGCATTCATACACATATTCCAGCTGCAGTGTTCTTCAAATTAGCTGTGTGAAACTGATGACTGTTAATTCAAATTGATTCTGATTATGGACTTTTTTAGCTTTTGTCACCACTGTTGGAGAATCAATGCTCTCAGTCCAGAAGTTTGAACAGCATTGTCAACAATAGGCAATCAAACGCATATGAAATACAAGAGCTTGAGTAAGTAAATTTTTTCATAAGTTGTCCAATGTTCCACCAGCTGTCTCGACTGATCATTATCAAAGGTGTTGCCTTTGAAACCTATAATCCCAAATAAAGATACAAAATGAATGAATTTACCACAGTAGGACAAACGATGCAAGTAAATAGAATATTTACCAGGTAGCCTTCCAGAATTGTAGAGCTAGGAAATTGCCTCTAGGATCCTGGAGCGAAGTCTTAACGTGGAATGTCTTAAGAGAGAACTTTTTTTTATACAATCTTCTAGTTGTAGTTGAAATTGGATTATGAAAAAAAGCACACGAAGAAATGCCATCTCTGTACATTCGTCACTTGAGTAGTGCTAAGTGCTAATTACATGCTCTAACTAAACATTTTAATGATTGGACAAAACATCAAAAAAAGTGAACTGATTGCACTGTATCTCTTACTTGAATGCCAGCAGTAACAAGCTCTGAGCTCTGTTATGCTATACGCTGTTAAACTTCAACTGAAATAATTATGCACTGCTAATACTTGAGCTCACTCCTAAAGCTTGATAATTCACAGACTGTCCATTAAGATCTTTAAGATCTTTATCAGAATCCTCAAAGATCTTTGAAGATCCTTAGACGATTTTCACCGGGAGGGACAATAAAGGGAAGAATAAAGCCTAGATGTCGGAAAAAGTCAGGCTAGGAAAAATCCACACATGGTCAATAAGGATCAATGAACTTCTCTTTAACTGTCTTTGATGTGAGACCAATGGGTTTGATGTGTTTGTTGAAAAGGTAAGCAAGATTTATTTTTGTAAACTGTTCTTCAAGTTCAAGGGTGATTTGCATTCCACTTCCTGAAAATCACAAATCCTGCAAAAAAGGAAAAAAAAATACTGAGACATGAGAAGAATTTGGAGGCAAGCTGTGTGATTTTCTTTTGTGAATTCTTACTGAATTATTTAAGAATGCTACTCTTCAGCATTGATATATTTTTGATGAGTTTATTGTTTATAACGACGTTACAATCGAATTTCATTGACACTGGCAAAACCAAGACTTAATGTAATGAATTAATTATAAAGAAAACTTGAACATTGTAACAACTTGGACACATTACATCTAACCCATGGCAAGTGTTACGATTTCTGGTCTACAAAGCTTTTTTACGTACTCAGAGGCTCCACTTGAACCAAAACCAAAACCAAAGTAATTAATGAGCCAATCACGTTCTTTAAAGGAAAAAAAAAACAACAACAACAACCAGCCTTTAGCCAACCACAAATCGAAGTATTACACGACTTACTTTTACTAGCCAATCAGAAAGCAAAGTAAGTAAAGCAACCCCGGCGCCAAGGCGGGAAAGCGAGAGTGACAAGGCCGCAATTGGTTTTAGTCTTGGATCGGATTGGTTGAAAAGTTCGCGCAAGTTTGTTGATCCAATCACGTGCGCATTTTCAACCTGGCAGTGAGGACAAGTGTTTGTTGATTCCCCAAGCTGATATCATGATCAACATCGTTATATCATCGATGCGACGTCAAAAACTCTGTTAGTCATAAGATAATATGTGAGCTGGGCGAGATCGCCGTGGACTTATAGCGGTTGCCTGTACACGGTGACGTGCGATTTGAATTTCGGTTTTATATAGAAAATGCGCTATATAAAGTTCATTAGCATTACCAACACCGTAACGTTCGCAAATTTGTTTTTGATCAACTGAACTGAGAATTATGGTAAATAGGATCGATGACAAGATATAGAGCAGAGATAATCCCGTTAAGTATGGTGCACTTTATAGCATGTTCTCCTTTGCATCCTATCTATTCAACGTTTTCTTTGTAGACAAAACGCGCATGCGTCAAGTCTTAGCCGATCGTGTTCATTATAACCCTCAGACTTTGTTTGCATAACGCTCATTGCTACAGAAACGCCCCGAACGTTCTCTTTTCTTTAATAAAACATGAGATACATATTGAGTGTAGACCGCATTATTTAGTTTAGTATGATCCAGATGCGTTTGAGGTTCTCAGCGTTAATTGCCACTGATTTTCAACATGGAAATGATTGTCTTAATTTACGCGAATTGAAGACCTTGGCTAAATCAAAAATAATATTTCGTTGCTATCCGCGAACACGGTTAAAGCCTATCTAATGAAAGCTTCTGGTTAGCCGGTCAACCTCACTAATATTTTATTGAAATGGGAGTTTGTCTGTCAAGAGAAAGGTTGGAAGATGACGATGATGACCAGGAAATGACATTTTTAAAACCCAGATACTATCGAGAGCGCGACGGTCCCAAGTTTCGTGTGCTAAACTACACCAGTCACTACGAGTACAGGCAGTACGAACGGTCTACATGGATTTGCACGCGATTTGAAGGCTCCCAGCTCAACAAGTCCCTAAGCAAAGGAGAAAAAGTGCTCGCCCGCTACTTCCACGGTAGAAATGGGCCCGAGAAAACCATGGATCTAACCTGCCCAATGAAACTTTGGGTTGAATTCGGAAAAGATGCATACGGACCATGGAATGACGGAGAGGTTGTAGCCTCACTTCATTTACCGTATGAGTACGTCAGCAGGCCACCAGCGCCTATCGATGCCGGGCTGTTTATTCAGGAGATGCCGGAACATTTTGCATACGTTGCAAGCTTCGAGGGATTCGCCACAGAAAATATGTGGCATGAGGAAGTTGTTAAACTGCGAAGAGTTTTAGATGGAGAAGGAATGAAGTACAATAAAAAAGCCTTCTTCGTAGCAAGATACGAGAATTTGCTGCACATGGGAAAGAAGAGGAACGAAGTGATACTCGTCGTCGATAACTAGAGGAGGAGAATTCTAAGAATTGACTTCAAACCACGTTGAAACTATATTTTGGGGGCCGCATTACTGATCATAACTGAAAAGTTGAGTTTTAATTCTAAAGCAAAGTTTTTGCATAGCTTTGAACATCGACGCTGGAAAGAGCCGGTTTAAATTCGCGTCAAACGTTACATGTTCTCCAGTTTGGTCTTGCGGGTAAAAGTTCACGTGGAAAGCCTCAGAAGAAAAAAAAAAGAAAAAATAACGGGTAGATCTGTAAACAGAGAGCAAATAATATCGATTGAGTTTTTGATTCTTAAAATGAGCCCAATTTGTCAATCACTATAGGAATTTTTCAACGCCTCAGGCTGCTCGCAGCCTCCTGCTTTTCTTTAGAGTTAGTTACTCGCTACTCGGCACAGCGGTTTCGCCGATCATCATTCCTGCGTTGGTAGGGCGCTCACTCCACTGTCTTTGAGGCTTCCAACTTTCACAATTACCATCGAGAAATGCGAGATTAATTTTTGTGCGCAAAACACTTCTTCACTGAGACCTGAAGTTTTTCGCGAGTTTTGAGGAACGAAAACCTGGTTTAGGTTACCATGGCAAGTACTCGATGGTAGGCTTTCTGCTTTCCACAGCAGAAAGTTCGTTTCTTCTTTCCTTGACGAGTGTTGCATCTATCTTTTTGCCTCGAAGTTCTTTTAATTCATAATGAGGGCTGCATATCAAAACATTTAAGTAGGTCGCAACGTTGTCCTCATCAAATAAGTAGCGCCGTTAATTGAATATTACGACGAGAAAAAGAGGAACAAAAAAGCCGCAGAGAACAAATTAACAACAAATAAGCGGTCGCATTATCATGGAAAGTGTAAGTAAGTACAATGAGCCACATTGTTATGAATATACTCTTAGGGATAACCGCAAACACTTACACAAACTCAATAAAGTTTTGTAAATTAAATGAGAAAAAATATCTCTTTAAAATCTGTGGAGGTAAGGTTTACGAATTATTAGTATTCGGGCCCAGGCGAGGACCCATTGCAAAATATGTGATGGATACAATTGGCAAATGGAGGGACTGAGGACGCAACTGAAACTTCTTATTATCCTTTGCTAAAATATGCTGATTATATCTTTTAGGTACCGCAGATACCGCATGCAGGCGGGCTACTTCCTTTCCTATATGCGCTGAAGTCCGCAAATCCTTGCTTTATTACCCAGAGCCTCGAAATCATGTTTATTGTTTGAAGCTGAATTTGGTTTATCGTGGTGTTGCTTTTGCCATTTTATCGTTTTTAACAATTGCGCATGCGTAAAACCCGTGTACTCCAGAGCATACAAAAATCTCGGGGGTTATCGTCACGGTGCAACGCTCAGGCTTAAATGTCCAGAGGTACCGCTACTGGCGTTTTTGTTTTTAAGCATTTGGTCTACGCATGCGCAAATTTTCTGGTGCATTAATACACTCCACGTGGCAATAAAATAATTGGTACGAAAGGCCTGCGGTCCTACATTCAAATCCTGATTCCTTTGAGTCCATAATAGACCTATTGTTGAGAAGAACAAAGAATTCAACATCACACTGGATCAATGCTCAAATTTATATCTCCTCATTTCAGTCCACTTCCGGGTTCTAAAGAAAGTGTAATACAAACGCTTTTTAATTCTATTAGCTTTTCATAAATTGAATGCATCATTTTAATGCGGAAGCTCAGCTGGTAGAGAAGTGTGCAGCGTGCTGTATCGATCCAGAACTCTTTAATATTTAAAATGTTTCTGACTGGTGAGATGATTGTTTTGAACCCCCCAGGCGCAACCGCCGGGGGGGACTGGAAGCAAAAAAAACATGAGTAGATGTGTTTGTCGTTTTGTCAGGTCTTGAAATAGTTAATAGTTTGCCGGAAAGAGTAACCACTGACATTGATGACATGCGAAAGTTCTTAACTTGAAAATTACTCCGTTTTGCTACAATCCCGTTTCCGACTGTTCTTCCTTCCAATCTCATTCCTTTTTTTTCCTCTCGACTCTCACCGCCTTGTCGATGAAACTAACACCACGTGAGTAGTTCCTAACTCGATTACATCACAGCGCAATCGCACGGTCATTGGTTCGAGTCTCATTCAAGCCAACGCTGCATTTGTTTGGCTCACTTCACTGCGATGATCAATATATGACATTTCATATACTCTATTACGAACGAGTAGAATAGGGTCGAGTCGTGGATGACAACTCCAAGAACGGAGAACGTTAAAAAAAAAAAAAAAAACCATTCAAGGTCAGATTTGATAATTCCACGGTCAGTGTTGAAGAAATCGGAACATTTTTTGGAATAACCGAGTTATCCTTAAGTATTATGGTAATTTAAACAAAGTGAGATGGCCTTACCTTCTATTGACTCTCTAATTTATCTTTAATTTTAACAACTTCATAATTTTAATGCTGATTCATGTTTGTTGCGTTAGGAGGTCAACGTGACGACTGCTAATTAACAAATGGGAAAGCCATAGCGTGCACTATTGAGTTATGGATGCACGCGGGAGATTGCTAAGCACGAAAGAAGCGTAAGAGTCGCACGAGGCGATAGCCGAGTGCGACTCTAGCTTCTTGAGTGCTTAGCAAACCTCCCAAGTGCATCCATAACTCAAGAGTGCACGCTATGGCGTTTACCATTTGTTTTATAACATAACATTGAGTCATTGGAACTACAGAAGTCCTTTTATTGAGCTACATCACAAAAAAGTGTTTCTGTAGTCTTACATGACAAGAGAAAACAAGCGCCTGAAAATTAGCACACACGTCAGCAGCGTACACCCATGGGCAAATAGTAGACGCTGAATTAACCAATCAGAGCGCGTGCTTTGCTTTAGTTATGTTATAAATGCTCGATGGCGCATTTGACTGAGAAATACTTGCGGCAAATCCAATACTCTCAGTTTGCCCGCCGCAGAAACGCACTGTCTTTCACCAAAATCGAAGCAGAATTGACAAAGTTGAAATGAGAGAAGCCGTGAATATCGACAGGCACAGCGGTCAACTGAAACGCGAGAGCCGCCTTACAATCATTGCGTTTTTTGTGTTTGGGATTTTACTGTGCTGGCCCACCTCACTCGTTGTTACTGCGGCTCAGGATGTGTTAGCGGGGACTTTTATCCAGACATCTACAATTCTGATCGTCAACACCTTTCCCGGTCTTCTCGTCTGTTTCGTTGTACCTTATTTTATGCAAATCGTTCCCTACTCTGTCCGCATCAGTGCGGTGGGTCTGTTATACATCTGCGGCTCTCTGACGGTTGCTTTGGCTCATGAAATTCACTGGAAGCTATTTGGGATAGGACTAATGTCGTTTGCGTTAGGAGCTGGCGAGACGACAGTTTCCGCTTTAACATCATTTTACAATGGAGTTTGTCTGACTGCCTTTTCAGCTGGTACGGGAACAGGCACCGCCTCGGCTCCCTTCTATTATTTGGGTAAGTATAGATATTATGTCCCTATTAAGTATAACTGGGACTGAAGTTAGACTCCCAACGTTGCTTCAACAATGGGCGAAAGTCAACAAACTTATTTCTTGTGTTGCAGCGTAAGGAACTATTACCCGCCACAAAACGATGTATGCCGTCCTGGGTTTATTTACCGACTCTTGTATCGTGAAGATAAGTCTCACCGCACGTTATTCAGTTCACAAATGCTTCGCTTAGAAAATACCTCAATTTTCTTTGTGACATAACTAACAATTATCTGAATAATCCTCGAATAACAAATTCGTTATCACTGCTGGAAGGAAAGCAAGTTTCGGTTGTCGGGGCGACAGGTAGCAAACGTAGCAACGGGACAGCAAAACCCCACAGAAATGACTATCCATCTCAAATTGTGGATGTTATATTTCTGTATTGATCTAGACTGATTTGACCAAACGCTGTTTACTCCTGGGGTCAATTTTATAAAAAAAAATTGCACTGATATATTACAAGTGTAGCTATAATTGTTTTCAGCGAGGGAAACAATAGCTACTCTTGTAAAAAACAAATGTAAAATTTTTATAAAACCGACCCCTGGTCTGAATTTGTTACGAGCAGGTGTTCCGTTTGAAACAATATTTCCTTGGAAACAAAGCTCCAATCAAACTATTTTTACATTGGTCTCCCCTAGATGAGTATGACGGACATCCTCAGGTTAAATTTGTTTTGGATGCATTCAAGTTTTATTTTTAGACTTGGTTTGATCCCACTCTGGTTTGAAGATTTAATGAACGTAACTTGAAAAGTAACAATTCACTACCCAAAGTTTCGACGCTCCAGCCCATGTGATGACCGCCGATGAAGGCACCAGGCGGGAGTGTCGAAACATTGGGTCGCGATTGTAACTTTTCAAGTTACATTCATTAGATCTTCAAACCATGCAGAGTAGCATCAAAGTATGTCTGATTGTCCAACTGGTTGCTGTGTGAACGTTAAGCTTCATTTTATTCCGTAGATGTCACAAATAGCTACAAAGACATAAAATCAGTGATATTTTACAAGGCAAATTATGCAAAAAGAATGGAGTCAGCGTGGCTGTGCTTGTGGTTGGGGCGACGGGTTCCGGCGCGACACTTCTTCCAGTTTAGTTCCTCAGTTTCAACTACTCCACTACTGTTGGAAATAGTCAGTTTGGATTTTTTAATTCCGCATGTTACATATAGGATAATAGAGAGATTTAGCATCGCGTTTACGGCAAACGGCAGGCTGCTGCTTGTCGTAAAACCATGAAAAATTCTCTTATTCTAGCTTATTTCTCTGTTTTTAGTACTTGCTCGATGGCTGTGGCTAACAGGCAAAATATAAGCTCAAATCAAATCAATTTCATGAGTTTTAGGAAACAAAATTTCAGCCTGACGTTTGACGTTTGCCGTAAACGCGATGCTAAATCTATAAATCTCTCTAATTCCTGAGCTCCGAGCGCGCGGGCGAGGTCATTATTTTTAAGATGGCGGAGGAGCGAAGCATTATCCGA